>VMBQ01000704.1:0-71035 GCA_007657795.1 Dreissena rostriformis | reverse complement strand
TTTTTTTGCATTTCTATGTAACATTTTACGGTTTAAACCAAACCAAGAGTACCCTTCAATATCTAAAACTTCATTATTTAACAAATGAGTTTCTGCTATAGCTAAAATATCAAATTGCTTATTTGCAAAACAAGAAAAACGTATATTAAAATTATCAGAGTCTGGATTAACATTCCAACCACGGACATTCCAAAACCCGGCCTTCATCTACTTCTGTGAATGGTTATTTCCTCGTCCCCCACGGTATCTACCTCTGTTGTTACCACGACCATATCGTTGCCAGCCAGAACTTTCCTGAGATGAGGTGCCACTAGGCCTATCATGGTCATTCCCACCCCGCCGGTCACTGAACTGGTTATCACCCCGCCTGTCATTGTAGGAAACGCCTCCATTCCTAGATGTATAGCCCTCCCGCCTGTCATTATTCGTTGTATCACTACGGGGAAGCATGTGTCGACCGTGTCATCATGACCTGTGCGTTAGTTACAAAAATGTGCAGAGGACGCAGCTTGGTTTAACATTTGCACACATCAAGGATCAACCTATTTGTGACTCGTCCATTTTTTTTCAACTCATGCAGTCATTTCTGTCAAATATCGCAATCCGAGGTCCGTATATAACGTGATTCCGAGTGTGACACTTTTTTTTAAGACATCGTTAAAAGATTAATCCATTGAAATAATTATAAATTGTGTTTTGCAAAAACAACAATACAACACAAAAAAAGGATGAATCTTGTGGTATGAGTTTTACAATGTCTATAAATCCATAGTAAACAGAATGAGTGTGTTTGTTTCTCTGAAAATATTATATAATATTTGTGCTGCTTTCACATATTCTTGTGAAAGGTTAACAGCAGGAAGGCCTCGACCTAAACATACCTATGGACGAGGTAAATAAAGTCTCTTTTCACAAAATAAAGGTTGTGTCGATGTTGACATTTTATACGCAGATGTATGATTGCAAGGAATACAATTTCGTCCAGACGTCTTATGTTTTAATAAGCTGTAAACATGATTCGAAAAGTCGTACCACAACCTAGTAAACCATGACATTGACGTCAAAAGCAAAGTATGCGAGAAAAAGATATTGTTGTCTATAGCAATAGTAAAGGTATCAATGTTGTGCATATTTTTAATACCAGATTTCGCGTTAAAACTGATGTAAATAAGTTAAGTAGCCACATACATCTGATAGCATCATTGTACATGTTCCTAACGACCTATGCTAACAAGGAGAAATAAGTTTCCATTTTATTACTTCAACGTCAATCGATTAGACTAGTAGTTTTGTGGTTGCAGTTGTACCATTAGTCAAAAGTGAATGATTATTGTTACGTCATCATAAAGTATTTTTAAACAACGAACGACCGTGTCTCGTAAACACTGTTTGATTGTCAACAGAGCATACGGAATATTGCAATAATCAATCACAAAACACTCACACGTGTAAATCAACATTAACCACATAGCTTTCCAAAATAAAACAAGATACAAAGACTACCAATTGATATTGGTTACAGTTTAACGGTATAATATTTCAATATTCGCCAAAGAAACAGAATTGCTACCTTTTGAAGCACGATGAAATGAAGTACATTTACATGTAAATAAAGCTTCAATCAAATTCCTTCTTGTTGACAGGACTTAATAACCAAACATATATTACTCATCCCACAATACGCCTTTAAAACAGAGTCTCACTTATTGACAACATTCCTTGAGTTAACCCCTTTTATAAAATAAGAAATATAATGATCACTTTAATTTGTCAGATCAAATACTAAGTACATGCATTATTATAGATTCAATGCTAAATGATAAAATATTTTTAAAAAAAATGTGGAAATAACTTTTTTTTTCCTGTATGACTAGTCTGGAAAGAGACTTTTCAAATTAATCGGATATACAATATATAATTATGATGAATGTCATGTCAATCTGCATCACAGTTTGCAAATTGTGAGGATTAATAGTATGAAATGTTAAAATTACTAGTCACAAATACTTATCCGTACATCCAGGATAGTTTTGTTTTTTAAGGACAATAAATTTATGTTTTCACCTTGCTTACTAAAACCCTCGTGCGTTTCGATTTCATGCTAACGTGACCTTAGGTTACTTAATACCATGTTTCTACTTTGGTCGTGACGACTCAAACCTAGACGGCCATGGTCATTATATTTTTTGAAGGGCCAACACATGTCGTTTTAAATCAACGGCAAATTGAAATCCAACATGACGCTGAAATGTGGATTTTTTTCCAAATTACTGAAGTACACGTGATCGAGAATAAAGTTCGGGCCTTAAACACCACAATAGTTACTAATAGGAAAAAATAATCAAAAGCACGAAATACAGGTTTTAACTTGTTGGGAAATACCTTGAATTATTTTTTCAGTAAAGTGAGAACATATATCTTGTTTATTTTTTTTAAACATAAATTGACAATGGAAAATATTAATTGTTTCGCTTTACGGAAGTATTCTCCGAAAGCAAATATGTATCCTGTTTTTATCACGAATTTAAAAAAAAACTTTTGGTGTTTTTTCCGTATTTGCGTCAACATTAGATTGATGTATTTAGATCCGTACTGATCACCTACTATAAAAGTTTATAATCGTATACCGAAATTGATTGGAATTGAATGTAATTTGCATCGGTATCGGATCACGATCACTGTGTATAGAAGTAGAAAACAATATATAAAACAATTGATACATGTATAATCTTACTTAAAATGCTGGCGGTAGGTGAACAGCAATCACTGTAATGTAATAAAGCTGCATAGCAAGTGAAAGTGTCAGAAGAAAATAATACAAATGAGCCTCGCTATGTGAAAAGGTGGTTTAATGCATATGCTGTAAGTGTCTTTCCAGGTTAGCCTAGACTGGATTTTTGTTCAGAAGAGACTGCCTTGAAACTAAACATTCTATAACAACGGAAAGTGCGGATTGCAAAGGATAATGTGGGACGATACTTTAAGCACATGCATTAAACCCCTTTTCACAGATCGTGGCCCAGATATATTAAAATGGCAATAATTACATGAACTGCTAGGCAAGCTTTGGCGTCACCCAGTCCTATTCGTATTGCTGGGTTTCCAACCTATTTGACAATGTTTATTCAGTGAATAGAACCGTGCTTTGTAATGTATATAAGTACTTAAAATTCTGGTGTTTTGGTTCCATAGTCAAGTATGTCATCAAACTTCTTGTCACATGTTTTTGCTATAAAATATACACAATTCGTTCTCATTTCAATTACAACATCCTGATGGATTTCGCCTTTGATCGCAATGGTTTTTGTTTACGGAGAATGTAATTGTATAATAATCGGTTTACTCATTTATCTTCTTGTTTATGTAAGTAATTACAATGGTATTAAGATATATGGCGTGCGAACGATTGGTTTTTTTGAAACAAAAACAAAACTTAAGAATATGACACATTGGCAGTAAATCACAATGAGTAAACGGATTAATCAGTTTTAAACAAACGAATGTTTTAACCGACTTAAAAACAATAACTTTTCAAACGTCGATCAGTTCATGCTCGTAGATTGATTATATATTTGTTAACAAGCTTTGTTGGTCTGAATTAAGGAAAAATAAAGCTCTAAACGGCCACCAGAAAAACTTTGCGAAACCGAAATTTCTCAAATTTAAGTTTATTTTTACTCTCGAATATTTGCGTCTTTGAGATAAAGCATGCGATAAACGCATTATTTTCTTTAATAATTAAATTTTTTTGGCTTAAAAATGCGTTTTTTTAACTATTAAATGTATGAGCAAATTTGGTCTTCCCATGGGAGTTTTGCATTTTCCCATGGGATTATAGACTGGATACTTTTTCAGGAGAGAGGGTCTTATTAACGTAGGCACATATTATATATAAATATTTTTTATTTAAGGCATGCCAGCAATTGCATTTTTTGACAAGTCTTTGAACCCAGAACTTAATATTAACAGTGATTAAAACCAGAATCACCCTCTTGAAACTGTCAATTAATCCAATTGTGGGGTTTAAAGTTTAATGGCAAGTCAGTCCTCACGTTTAGCTCAAATATAAACACCAAACATGCAAACTTGAAAAAAAAACATTTAAAAATACGATTCGAGTTATAACGCAAATTAAATACTTTGCATGGCAATTTAATGACTTATTACTTCCCAGATTACAATATCAAAATAAGTGCAACATTTTAAAATGAATTGAATACAAATGTAAATGCCAGCTTTGGTTAGTTGATAATTCGTCAAAACATATCATCATATAGAACACATTGCAAATCAACTTTGTTCATCTCATGAATACATGTAAGCCGTTATTATGCGTGAAAAAATCCGTATTAAATTGCATGATTGAATATGATTATAGGTTTTATTAATCTTTATGGAGAGATAAGTTCACAATCGAAGCAGGTCAAGTACCTGTATACAAATGTAGCCTTTATATGCACATTGTTAGAGGTAGCGGTATAATATAATAAAATAGTGAATAAAATATACATTTCTATATGATTGTGAGATATTGTTAGTCTTATTATATTACAGATGAACTGTTTAAACATAAGAACACTGTTTTACGGAGGGCAATTGCTTTTGTGTACTGAGTTGCTGTCTTATTTGCAAACAGTGTTTTAATGTTCCTTTTCAGCGATGTTCATCTTTTGTTAATATTCACACGTAAAATTGCCATTAATAAAACAACAACCGGTTTAGGACACGTTTTGTGTGTTTATGTTTAATTCTTTTGCAAAAGAAACTCGTGTAAACGTACTTGCTAATTAATTATTGTATGCAACAGATCACAATTTTAGGACATGTATCAAAGTAGGTGTTGACTATAAAATGAACTGAAAAGACACTTAAAGGTGAGAGGTGGTACATGTTGCGGTTACACTTTACTATATTGGTAGACCACCGTTGTACGTTACAGTAATAACTGTCGCGAAACTGACATACCATTATGGTTTGATATCTTATAAGATTGTTTGGATTTCCGTAAAAGATGTGTTGATGTCCGTACATGATGTTTGGATGTTAATAAATGATGTTCGAAACTCCGTTTCACCACAACCTATTGACATAAAATTCCATTGTATATGAACAATACAACTCATAGAAAATATCCAAGATTGTATCGTATTACATACCACATAACATTAAGTTTAAGGTTTAAGGAAATGTTTTTAAAAATATAAATGATAGATTTTTCTGCACTGTATGTTTAATAATGCGGTATTGTCATTGTTGTCACATGAATATGATTGATTGAACACTGAATTTGATAAATATACTCTAAAAATTGCATGTTTAAATGTTAAACGTCCCGTGGTTAAAGTGCAAAAGTGTGCTTATTAAATTTGGTAACATTTTATTAATCACAAGTAAATATTAAGATATCGATCAATCCGGACATTTATAACGTTTTTTAAACGTGTTTTTAAATGGGTGGGTATTCTAGGTGAATATACATTCATGACATAGTCAGATGGTTCTTTTAATGGGCTTGCTCACAGATACCGTATTTTTTACTTTCTCATGTTTGTTTATTTTAATAAAATGTTATTAGATCAATAACTGGGTGTTATACGAAATCTTTATAATATTTAACAAACAAAACTGTTTATTAAAAATATGTCTTTCACGTGAATCTGCAGGCGAAAATCAATGTGGCTCAGCGACTTTTGTGCTGTGACCAGTACAACCTTCTAGGAAATGTGATTAAACCAGGCAATCGCTCGCCACTGTGGGATTTAGCAAGGGTAAAATCAAATCTTCTGACTGCCTGTCAACCAATTCTAAATAGTATCGGATTAGTGACGTCACGCCGATTCTCTCAAAAGTGTAGCCTGTGTAACCTTATCGTTGATAACATAACTGTACATCTGATGTGTTTCTGTACCAACAATGATGCACAGCGAAAGCGGCTATGGGAACGTATGTTTAACCGCATCGGAATAATCCGATTTACGACATTAATGTCAATGAACGCCTTTGGGCAAACAGTATCGTTGCTGAAACTCAGCTCAGAAAATGAAAATGAGCGCTTCTCGAATTGGTCTATTACGATGGCTGCTTTTCAGCTTTTAAAAGTTAAAATATATTAAATTACATATTTTCACGTATCGTTTCGCACTGTTTCTTGTTTATGTTATTTTATGGTGATATTGTTAATTGTCAAAATGTATATTCTTAATGTACCTACTCGTTACTTCAATCTATTATATTTTTTGCTATAAACAATTTAATGTCACTATAACATACAATGTGCTGTGAAACTTACTTAATTCTGAATGCATGCTTGCTGTATATATGTTCTGCTCTCCTACCCTGGAGAAAATAACAATATATATATATATATATTCGAACCACTTATTGTTTTTATTTAATTCAACGTGATATAGGCCATCAGTAGTTAAATGCTTGCAACGAATGGCTTGGTAAAAAGTCAATTGAGGTTGAATATGATCTGTGGATGATTACAAATATGCAATTACGGGAGGTAATTTCGAAGGGAGGTCATCTAGTTTTGGGAAAGGCTGAACAAATCAGAGAGTGCTTTATCACTATGCAACTCGTACATATAATTTTCAAATGACAAATACATAACGTTATAACCTTTTGTTTTATGACATCAAAATAAAAAGTAGTAATATCCGTTATCAAAATGATGGTTATAATAAAGTCAATGTCATTAGAGGCACTTCGATTATTTGCAAATAGTTCATCATTTATTGTCGAAAATATGACACAAATATTATGAATGTCAAATATGTCATATACAAAAATAACTGACACGTGATAGTTACATCTTTTGTGGAAACAATCATGCATTGGTCAATATGTAATTTTTAAACATCAAATATAAATTTATTTTTTTATTACATTCATGCGCGGAAGCTTAACAAAAATCAACACATTATCTCCCGTTGTTGTTTAAACACTCCTCCACTTAGTACAGTGCTGTTCAATATGTTCAAAAATATTAATCAAATAAATGCCATGCTACCGGCAAACATATGATAATGCGAAAAGCATCCATCAATATACTGTCTTTAAAGTATGTTATTTGTCCGAAAGTACACAGTAATTGTTGCTGTAACAGCTGTGAAATATCTGGAGCGGCTTTATGCTGCTTTTATATCGAATTTGTCAGTTTTATGACTTTTCCAAGCCTATTTCTAATTCAGACTAAGGTCAAATAATTCATCTCGACTGAGGTCGAACGTGTCATATCACTAAGCTTGTTCGTTAATACGTTCATACCGCATGAATAAGTTGTTTGTTTTGTTATTAAGCACAGTTAAACAGCCTAGTTAAATAAATGTCTTGCTCCTCAATGGATAATTTCGCTTCGTGTATTGATTCACCATAAACTATTCTATATTTACATTTAATCCTATTCTCTGCTCACTTATCAATGGTTTTTTGCACTGTTTCTTTTGCATGTGTATATTGCTTAACGTTGACAAGGGTCGCTGCTTAGTATCCAGGGATGTCATACTCGGGATTTTGAGAAAAAGACAAATAAAAATAGCTGAAAGTATGCATGTAATTAGAAAATAATTATATTATTATTTTATCACTTTTTATTTGGTTTCCCGTACCTCAAACGCTCTTGAAAAGCTTAAGGTTATACAGTTGTTATTACAACATTAAAGTAGATTGTTGAAAGGAATATATGCGTACTTTCGAACATAATTGTATCTTTTTTGGAAACGCTAAATAAGGTGATCAGATACATTATGTGGAAAGATTATTAAGTTCAACATCTTACAGATCATCACAACTATCAGATTCATCAATTATCATTAACAATTTAAAAGATGTATATGGAATACATTAAATATAAGTATAAACTTTACTCGTTTATGTTCATGTATTACTGTGCTAACAGATGCATTCAGATCTTTTACCCATATGTTATACACAAAGCATGAATAAACAAAGTGCCAAACATGCGTTATCCCTCTCTTATACAAGAAAGTGTCGAAGCGGCATTTACCTTGCATATAACACTAAATACGATTGTTTGGTTTAGCCGGAAACGTATCATGACGAATGTTTGTAGTCAGGTTTAGGAAGTAGGTTAGTTTAATGTTTTTGTCAAATATCAAAATGTATTGTTTTCATTAAAGTGTCGGCCTTTTCGATTTTGATCGAGACAATACGAAACAACCAATGCATTTAAATGGAACCCCACAAGATGAAGCATACCTATTTGTAGACAAGTACACGCTAAAAACATCAACAGCTGTATTTAAGTCGCGAATACAATTTTGTGTTCACAACTTTGTAAAGTTACTATTCAAAATTACATATCTTGATCGAGATTAAGTTAGGTTGTGTAAAAGAATAGTTCACCAGATGAACTTGAAGAAAACCTTATGCACACTATATGCATGTATTGTCCAAACAACAGATAACTTGGTACCATCAAATTCCGCAGGGATATTTTGACCGAGTTTAAAAATGGTTCATCCGTTAAAACACTGACACGGTGTGTTGGAACAGTTTGTGATTGTTCTTAAAGTATAATTTTGCAAAATCAGAATACGTTTATGTCAAAGTATTCGTCTAAACTAGTTTCAAAATGGTTCCGTGCCTTTAAAACTGCTATTCTGGTCTGAGCAGTTTAATCGGTTCATTGTATTTGTATTTAGTACTCACAAAAGTTCCTTTTTAAAACTACGATAAAATCCAGCTAACATTTTCGGATCATTGTTCCTTTGACACACTTCTAACCACAAAGTCTTTCTTCAATCAATTTCTTCATGAATGGTTATACCAAAATGTTTAGTTTGCCATAACTGTCGATATGTATAGAATAACAGAAAAGAATGTTTTAAAACTATCAGAAACATAATGTCAACAGACATAAACATATAAATTTACTTACTGACCACTTTTAAATATCTGCCTTTGTGACGGTTCTTTTATCCAGCATATGCCATTGCATGTATTCCTGTTGCAAAAAATGTTATCATAAATTAAAGATCGTGCATGAAATTGGTTTAAATCCTGACTTGTCCTAAACCAAAAGATTATTATTGTCTTAAAGCATATTAGGTATATTTCTTGTCCGATGACCCTCTATTAAGAACCCAACGACATGCATGACTTCGTTTATATGTAACTTTAATACAAATATGAGTTTAAAGCCGTTACACTGCAGATTGTCATCATCATATTTGTTCGACGAAGAACACTGACACAAATGAACAGGTTAACATGATGATTTTACTTCCTGAGTGTCCACAAGCCTTAGCAATTACCATACTGTCTAAGATCATTTGATGTAACGAGTAAGAGTTTTACAATTTATGATCTTGTATAGAACTAAACTGACTTGACTGACAGATAATTTAGGACTTCATTACGCTAAATAAACGCTATGTAAATAAATGTTGCGGCTGGAGTGTTTGCATGATACATGTTGATGATGTACGATCAACGGCTAACAAGGAATGACAATCGACTCAGAAAAGTGATCACAAAAAATACATCAAAGACATTGTTACAGATGTGTGTAGTTTAACATCTTTGGCAATACGACAAGTATTGAACATCGCAAAAAGCAAATAAAAACACGGTAATACATGGTCAAACCAGTTATATTTGAGTTCAGTGAGTGAACCAGTTTTAATGCTATGTAAACATATCCAAAAACAACTTGCGTATATGTCGATATTGTAAAACCTACCATTATAAAGTACAAAATACATAATACATAGATTGCATTTTTATAATAAATCTTTAAAAATAGTTTGTTTTGAACAGTCGTTTAATACGTTTGACAAAAAAGTAAACGTTTGACACGTGTTCGTTAAAGAGGAGGCTTCTGTTTTGCAGAAAATTGTTATGTTCTGAAGTTTTGTTTTGTGTATTTTGTTCACTTAATCTGAGCAACCCGAACTTGCATATATACAAATATGTCTTTTCAAGACATACATATAGGTTTATTTTCTATTCTTAGTTTTATTACTGAATAATTGACTCAATCCCATGCGAATACTAATGTGTTATCGAATGCTATTAATCACTATTAAAGAAGATATATTTAAAAAGGTGTTAAGTAACTAATATAATTAATTGTATACCACACATGCTTTGACACTAAAGCGGAAAAAACACCATAATTGATTGGCGGTACATCTTGTGGTCACGCTCTTCTACAAATAAGAGTAATAACTGCCATAAATTACAATTTAATGATGTTTAGATATCGGCTTTATACATCACTAACTATTGATGGATTGAAAGATGACTCCCAAAGCACGCACTAGGGTTTGACGACGTTAAGCGTGTAGTTAAAAACCTAAAGAAGTACGCTGAACGAAAGGGTATCCCGATGCCGGCCACACCACGGAGAATGGGCAAATTACCACAGACTCACTTACCTGCGAGCACTACAAAGCTTAACTTGTACAACGACTTTACAAAGCTATGTACAACGTCTCATACAATCACTGCTTTCAGATACATATGGTCGAAATGCAACCCACACAATCGGAAAGCCGCTCCCCGTGACTATGTCTGCGCGACGTGTCAAACTGTGCGAGAGCGCGTTGTAGACGCTCTAGAAGAAGAGGCAAAGCTTGAGGCGACGGATAAAAAGCGTGCTCAGATGGTTATCACCGATATAGTTAAACATTGTAAATGCTAATGTTTATGTCATATATATTCTTAATCTTTTCGTATTGACATTCGTTACATAAATCAGACTCAGTAAACATATTCATTTCCTTCCGTTGAATTTTTTTTAGAGTTTAACAATACAATATTGTATTATTTCATAAAAAATATGCATTTTTGCTGTAATAATGTTTCTTTGTCAGGAACGGGAGATCTATTATCATGAGTGTATACGAAGAAGTCGAGAAACACAAGGCGCTGATCGTTACAATCATATCAAATTTGACTTCAGCCAAAGTGTGAGCTTTCTTCTTCACTTCAACCACTTCACCTCAATTCACTTCAACCAGATGGGACCGCTGTATTTACTGTCCCAGAGAAAGGTCTTAATGTGTGGTTTTAGAATAGAAGGCGCGTAGCGCCAACTTAGGTTTATCATTGATGAAAATGAGACCGTGGCTAAAGATGGTGGCGATGCTCAAGGCCCTAACGCTGTCATCTCCGTGATTGATTGGGCGATCGAAAACCATTGCGGTTATCATGTCATGCATAAAGATAACTGTCCAGGTATTAATATAATTATACAATAAAGTATGTTTTGTTTTATTTTGTGAAAAGTGTGTGTCACATAGGTATATTGTGCATGTTTAACTAACTATTTCTGAATGTTAAATCTCCATTTTATGTAAATGTGTAAATTCTTGTTCATGCATTACGTCAAGGTGTCTGCAGATCAGCCATGATAAGTAAAATTAAGGGCATCACGCGATGCTTTACCTAAGACTGTGTTTATGTTTAGAACCCGCGTTCAATAATTCTTCTCGACCAGATGTTTAGACCGCAGCCGGTGCGTAAACAAAGATCGGCATATCCCTAAGTGTATGTCCGACTGTATGTTCGACCCGTCTACCATGACCCCAAATGCCAAGGATCAGAGGCATATCGTATTAAACAGTGTCAATTTTACATTGATACCAATGTGTAATTGTTGTTTTGTTTTGTTTGTGTTGTGTATGTGTTTTTGTGAGTGCGTTGTTTTTGTGAGGGGGGGGGGATGGGGTCGGATGTTGATCGTATTTCACAATAGTTCAGCCTTACCTGCATGAACTTTTGCGCTCATCCAACTGAGCTAATAACCCCGAAATACCCATTGGCGCTCATTGAAATGAGCTAGCAGGACCGGCTTAACTAATATAAAAGATCTGCGTTACAACGTAGAAGCAAACAATATGACTTTCTCTAGACGTAGCACAATAGTATTTTACTATTCGTAACGCGGTATACGATTACAACGCGATGCATTTTCAGGAAGCAACACTGATGCAAATTAGACGAAAGTGGGTATGTACATGAATACCGCTAAACGCATGAGCAATATCGATAGCGGTACTGTATATAAAACAATTCTAATTGAGGATCGCGATTTTTCTTGGCGTTCATTCGAATCACACTGGAAGCATTTATCGAACAAATAATGTTTTGGCATTGTATATATCTTTTTTCTAACGATTTCATCAATATAACATGGTTTCTAGATAAATAAAGGCTTGAAGTAAAGAACTATTAATTGTTTTAGTACATGTAGTAATTATGGGAATATACCTGTTGATAAGGCCCTTTAAATACCATTATGACTCAAGCTCCGTAAAAGTTTTCTCCTTTGTGCGTTCATAACCAATATATGCCTCTAAGTAATTTTTATTTTAACATATGAAGGTTTCTCTCAATGAATCAAATAAAAAGTCAAATGCCGTGCATGAT
The DNA here is from genome assembly GCA_007657795.1 of Dreissena rostriformis. Classification (NCBI taxonomy): domain Eukaryota; kingdom Metazoa; phylum Mollusca; class Bivalvia; order Myida; family Dreissenidae; genus Dreissena; species Dreissena rostriformis. Next base: position 58,633 of record VMBQ01000704.1, on the reverse strand, counting down.
TGTGCTAAAATACAAACATATCTCAACCGCTAGCGAAACCACTTTACAGAATTTATGTTGTATTTCAGTTTCAAAAAGCAAAAGCAAATGCTGAGATGCTTTGTATGTTGAAAAAATAGCATATGCAAAATGTAAAAGAATGTGGCGGCCCTTAGATGCTTTGTTTTTGTACAAAGAACATACGTATTTACAAAGTATCAGAGCATGTGTCGACGTGTCATCATGACCTGTGTTTCCGTTACAAGAAATTGCAGATGACGCAGTTTGGTTTAACATTTGCACACATCACGGATCAACCTAATTGTGACTCGTCCATTTCTTTTTAACTCATGCAGTCATTTCTGTCAAATATCGCAATCCGAGGTCCGTATATAACGTGTTTGCCATTGTGACGTTTTTTTTTAAAGACAGCATTAAAAGATTAATCCATTGAAATAATTATAAATTGTGTTTTGCAAAAACAACAATACATAACAAAAAACGATGTGTCTTGTGGTATGAGTTTTACAATGTCTATAAATCCATAGTAAACATAATGAGTGTATTTGTCTCTCTGAACATATTTCCTTCATAGTTGTGCTGCTAACACACAATCTTTTGTAAGGTATAGAGCAGGATGGTCTCGACCTCCACATACCTATGAACGAGGTAAATAATTATTTTCTTTTCACAGTAAAAAGGATGTGTCGATGTTGACATTTTAAACGCAGATGTATGATGTCAAGGAATGCAATTTCGTCCAGACGTCTTATGTTTCAATAAGCTGTAAACATGATTCGAAAAGTCGTACCACAACCTAGTAAACCATAACACTGGAGTCAAACCATAACGTATACGAGAAAGAGATGTTGCAGTCTATAGCAATAGGTATCAATTGTGTGAATATTTTTCAAACCAGATTTCGCGTTATGTTAATAAGTAGCCGCATACATATGATAGCATCATTTACATCTTGCTAACGTCACATGCTGAATAAACAAATGCTAATAAGAGAAAGTGTGTTTTCCATTTTATAACTTAAACGTCAAACCCATAGACTAGTAGTTTTGTGGTTAAAATTGAACTTTTAGTTAAACGTGAATGAGTAGTGTTACGCCATTACTAAGTACTTGAAAAAATGACCGTGTCTCGTAAATGATGTTTGCTTGTAAACAGAGCATGCGGAATAGAGACAAAAATTAAGCGTTTTTATAACTTCGATATACTTGAATAATTGAATTGAATGTCGGAGGTCAACAGTGGCAAATTTACTATAGCAAGATTGAAACTCCAGAAACACAATCAGGAGGAAAAATCACATTTCCATCCGCCAGTCTTAATTTAAGACAAGTCACCAATTGTCTAACAAATACTATGCAGGGTAAAACATACAACAATACACAAAACATACAACACTACAAAAACATACAACACTACAAAAACATACAACACTACACAAAACATACAACACTACAAAAACATACAACACTACACAAAACATACAACACTACACAAAACATACAACACTACAAAAACATACAACATTACACAAAACATACAACACTACACAAAACATACAAAATTACACAAAACATACAACACTACACAAAACATACAACACTACAAAAACATACAACACTACACAAAACACGAACATGTTCAGAGCTGGGGCACACACTTGGAACGGTCAATGCAAAACATTATGGGTTTAAGCTAGTTAAAAGGGATGCAGAACCACCCAGTGTCCGGTTAGCGCAGTGGTTGGTACACGCGTTTCTCAACTAGGCGACACGGGTTCAATCCCCGTTCCCGGCATCATGTGAGTTTGGTTGGTGGTCACCAAACCGAACATGTTGGGTTTCCCCGGGTTCTCCGGCTTCTCCCCACTGCACAAGACCACACACAAATTTAAAATTACTTTTAGTAAAAAACAAATAGCTTGAAATTGCAACTATAATTCAAAATCCGTTCCAATGTTCGTGAGTCAAATAGTTAATTAGGTAGGAGTGCTGGGTCACATTCCGGACCCTTTTATAATGCAGCCTCAGGCGCGGAAGGACCTCATAAACTTCAAAATATACACACACACAACACACACACAGAATCAATCATGAAACACGCACACGTGTAAATCAACATTAGCAAGATAGCATATCAAAATAAAACATACATAGAATAGCAATTGAAATTGATCACAATTTATTGGCACAATAAGTTAATATTCACGAGAGCAACAGATGTTCTACCTTTTGAAGCACGATGACAAGCTTCAATCAAAGTCCTTCTTGTTGACAAGATTTCATAACCCAACCTACATTACACATTCCATAAAACGCCTTTAAAACAGAGTCCCGCTTATTGACAATTTTCCTTAACCCTTTTTTAAAATGAGAAATAGAATGGTAGCTTTTGTCAGATGAAATACATGCATTATTATTTTGAAATGCTAAATGATGTCATATTGAAAAATAATCGGGGAAATAATTCTTTTTATCTTTCTGACTAGCCTGAAAAGAGATCTTTTAGATTAATTGGACAAATAAAATATGGTTATGATGAATTGCATGATCAGCGTAATAATCGCAATTACAATGTATGAACCTTATTTCCATTGAATGCTGCAACATGAGTCCTCATCATTCATTGCATGTTGAGAGTAACGAATGCATTTCAACTAAACAAAAATAATGAAAGTACGGCTTGAAATCAAGAGAAAAGAGTGTTTTCACATATACATTAATTTAACTAGATGCGTTGCTCAAAATATGTAAAACCACATAAAAGCCGTAGATTTGCATTTACAAAGTGTAAACGCATTCATCATTTTTAGACGCATCTTATGTCGAATGCAAGAATCTTGCAAGACACACTCAATTTTGCAGTTTATGACGATTTTGTTTAGTTTAAACGAATTGTGCCAAATCAATTTGCATTCATTCAGTTAAAAAACAAACTATATTGTCCGCATGGCATAATGTGAAGAACCTTTTGATTTATTTGCTTGACGAATGTAAAGCAAATGTATATATGTATAATCCTATCGATTTACTTTCAAATCCGACCAACAATTATGATAACACGAAAATGGTCGATATTCAATTTCGTTAAGCTACTGGTTGTCGTTAATGGTGCGTCCGGTGTTTTCATGACTTAATAAGTTTTGATATAGTGCAATATCTATCGCACATCCAAATATGTGTATGGCAGTTTCAGGATGCAACATTACAATGTGCAAAAGGTATCATAGTTATTGCGAACAATTCCAAACCACGCAGTAAATATGGTTATGAACTTATTGCGGGATGACAATCATAAGCAAGTCAAATGGCACATTCACGATGGTAACATGACGATGATATTTTGAAAAGTATAAGATGACGGTGGTTGAATTTTACTATATAACAATCTACGATGACGGTCAAATGATCCTACAACACACTAGTCGTGAAAAAAGAGTCACCATCGTACCATCGTGTCATCGTGTCATTATCGGACCATCGTACTACCGTGTCATTATCGTACATTTGTTCACAGTGCCATCGTTGTATCATTGTACTACCGTGTCAGTATCGTACATTCGTATCACAGTGCCATCGTTGTATCATCGTACTACAGTGTCATCATCATACATTCGTATCACAGTGCCATCGTTGTATCATCGTACTACCGTGTCATTATCCTAAATTCGTATCACAGTGCCACCGTTGTATCATCGTACTACCGTGTCAGTAACGTACATTCGTATCACAGTGCCATCGTTGTATCATCGTACTACCGTGTCATTATCGTAAATTCGTGTCACAGTACAATCTTTGTATAATCGTACTACCGTGTCACTATCGTACATATGTATCACAGTGCCATCGTTTTATCATCGTACTACCGTGTCATTATCGTACATTCGTGTCACAGTATCGTTGTATCATCGTACTACCGTGTCAATATCGTACATTCGTATCACAGTACCATCTTTGTATCATCGTACTACCGTGTCATTATCGTACATTCGTATCAAAGTGCGGTCTTTGTATCGTCGTTCTACCGTGTCGTCATAGTACATTAGTATCACAGTACCATCGTTGTATCATCGTACTACCTTGTCATTATCGTACATTAGTATCACAGTACCACCGTTGTATCATCGTACTACCGTGTCATTATCGTACATTAGTATCACAGTACCATCGTTGTATCATCGCACTACCGTGTCATTATCGTACATTAGTATCACAGTACCATCGTTGTATCATCGTACTACCGTGCCATTTTCGTACATTAGTATCAGAGTGCCATCGTTGTAGCATCGTACTACCGTGTCATTATCGTACATTAGTTAACAATGCCATCGTTGTATCATCGTACTACCGTGTCAGTATCGTACATTAGTTAACAATGCCATCTCTGTATCATCGTACTACCGTGTCAGTATCGGACATTCGTTCACAGAACCATCGATTTATCATCGTACTACCGTGTCATTATCGTACATTCGTATCACTGTGCCATCGTTGTATCATAGTACTACCGTGTCGTTATCGTACATTCGTATCACAGTGCCATCGTTATATCATCGTACTACCGTGTCATTATCGTACATTCGTATCACAGTGCCATCGTTGTATCATCGTAATACCGTGTCATTGTCGTACATTCGTATCACAGTGCCATCGTTGTATCATCGTACTACCGTGTCATCATCGTACATTAGTATCACAGTGCCAGTTGTTAACTTTGATCCATAGCGCATACCGAATACCGGTACAATAAAGAAATATATCAAAGTATATATCGTTTTATCGATATTGTTTACGGCATATTACATTCGACCTATTGCACAAAATGTGTGTACATATGATATAGGGTCGTGAGTACACAGTTTAGATCAAAGACCCGCTAATGTGTGGCGTTGTAATTAATGTATTTCCTGCTGTGGATTAATGTCTTTGGTAATTTTAAATAAACGTGTTTTATTCCTTAAAATGCATTTTTGCTGTTGCATTAGTACACAATTATCAACGGTAAATCTTGTTCCAGGTGACTTCATACATCAACGAAGTTACACAGGTCTGATTCACAGCACAAGTTCATTGAAAATAAAATAAACATTAGAGATACATAATTGATGATTCAAGTTTCATCAATATCTGCAGATTATATAATCATATACAGCGTCCAAGCTACACTGAGAAACGCATTGGCTAATGAGCAGAAAAACAAAATACTCCCTTCGAAACTTTGATATTTTGTGGAACAACATTCAGTTGTTTATAAGTGCACCATTTACTACGTTACAATATGAAACGCTATTACAATATTGACCAATGCGCTAAAAGCATGTCGATCTGGCCCAATCACACTAACAACGCATTTCAGATGTGTTCCAATCACACTAACTACGCATGTCAGATCAGTTTCAATCACACTAACTAAGCATGTCAGATCTTTTCAAATCACACTAACCACGCATGTCAGATCTGTTCCAATCACACTAACTACGCAAAGCAGATCAGTTCCAATCACACTTACTACGCATGTCAGATCAGTTCGAATCACACTAACTACGCATGTCAAATTAGTTCCAATCACACTAACTACGCATGTCAGATCAGTTCCAATCCCACTAACCACGCATGTCAGATCAGTTCCAATCACACTAACTACGCATATCAGATCAGTTCGAATCACACTAACTACGCATGTCAGATCTGTTCCAATCAAACTAACTACGCCTGTCAGAGCTGTTCAAATCACACTAACCACGCATATAAGATCTGTTCCAATCACACTTACTACGCAGGTCAGACTCGTTCCAATCACACTTACTACGCATGTCAAATATGTTCCAATCACACTAACTACGCATGCCAGATCTTTTTCAATCACACTAACTACGCATCTCAAATATGTTCCAATCACACTAACTACGCATGTCAAGTATGTTCCAATCACACTTACTATGCATGTCAAATATGTTCCAATCACACTAATTATGCATGTCAGACCTGTTCCAATCATACAAACTATGCATGCCTGATCTGTTCCAATCACATACTACCTGATTGACGCCTCTTCCCATGTATTGATGAATGCATCAAAGCGGGACACGTCTGTAAAGAAAACATATATAAATAAGGCATCATTTATATACATATAATTTTATCGCTTATTTCCCAAATCCATAATATGCTGTTTTTTTACATGCTGCCCAATTCGAATTATATACTATATACGAAGTATACACAATAAAATACATCGTACAAAATAAATTAAATAGCAATATATATCTACAATGAACACATACAGAAGTGTGTAAAACAAGAAAGTATTGCGTAAAATATTACTATTTTCGCCCTCTGATCTGAAATGCTTACTTAAGGTCTAATCTGTTTAATGTTGTGCACCTAATAATAAATGACACTTGGTAGTAAGATCATATATCTTACAGTGACGTGCCGTGTTTGCATTACAGGCGTTTATTACCTAACTGACAGATCGATTATGGGGCACACTTTGCGTAGTGCGGCTCACGTTTTAATTGTAACACGTGACAAATCGCGACTATCGAGGCATTCATTGAACAACAAAAAATAACATTGGATATCCACTTATTTAAGTGACCACAAAATTGTCATGTTTAGAAAAACCGCGAGCGTTCATAAGACGAATATTAATGATTTTACCGGTATTTTTATCCGGATTTCTACAATGTTGGGAAAAAAAACAACATTTAATCCACTCAGGCCTTTCCCCAGGAATGTGTTCAGTCACATCGGAAAGGCAGCGTGGACTTGATTCGGACGGAATGAGGGGCATCCACTTTCGAGTGTCGATTTTTTAAATACTTTCTACATGTACTTAATTAAAATCTACGCTTCAGAACTATTTAACCACAAAACTATCTTTTACTATCTTTATGTTTTTCTATGTATTTCCTTAAATTGTCTTACACTACAGATCCGTAACATTCGTTTCGCGGAATCCATGAATATAACACTTCATGCAACAACAGAAAGGATAAGTAAATAACATTTCTTGACATCGCCATACTATATTATGCATATATATTTATTTACATGAATCACATGACAAGTTATACACTAAATCCATAAGAAAGTAATTACGCTGACAGATTTTTGCCGATGGTAATTTCGATCAGATAATTATAGGGTATGTGATTTTGATAACCTTTAAAGTAGATCAGACTTGTTTGTATTATCAAATCATTTGGATTTTCCAACATAAAGCAAATTCCGGAGATGTCAAACAAGTAAGAATTTTCCTTCGGAGATTTCTAAATATGGGTAGATGTAAGGGACGCGCAGCGGTTGGTAGATGAGCTTCTCACCTCGGCGTTCCGGGTTCAAACCCCGTTCCCGACACATGTGAACTTGATTTATTGTCACCATACCAGACAGGCGGTGTTTTTCATCCGGGTACTCCGGCTTCCCCCACAGCACAAGGCCACACAAAAATTGACTTTTTTAGTTAACTTTTATAGCTGTAAATTGCATTTTTAATTTTATAATGGCTGCTTGGCAAAACTCCGGATCCTCAAATAATGCAGCCACAGACGTGGAAGGACGAAAGTTACTTCGAAACACACATTCTTTGTAACAAAAAACGGCCCGATTAATCAATCTCGACCGATACCTTGTACGGGATCTACACAGAAAACGGATTTGTCAATATCCATGTTTCTTTTTCTTTCTCTTTGTGTTGTGGTTTGTGTTGCCATTTGTCTAAATTACCGTGTTGTAAAAAATGATTAGTGTTAAACTTATCAATCGTCATATTGATTGATCAGCCTCAACGTTCTTTGAAGCTTAATATTTGTGAGTGATATGGTCGATTAAAAAGTAATTTTTTAACTATCGACGGTTATCTTTTATAATATGCCATTAATCAATTACATATTCGTAGGCGTTATTTCTCAGTAGCTATGATGACACAACGATTTTTAGTATTATTTTTTTCTAAAAGAATATGTTAATAGACACTTATTTTCATGTTGTGAAATATTAAAAGTGATACGATTGAAAATTGTGAACATGTTATGCTAAGGCTTTGTTTAGATGCGATCAACAATTAAAAACAATTAAATGTTTTCTCATTACATACATGCACTATATATGTGTTTTATTGTAATACATTTATTAACTATGTTGTGTCCATATTCATAAATCATATGTAATTCTGACTTGAAAATAAAGTATAGAAGTTAAAAAATATCATTCTCATGGGGAAGTTTTATGAAGACTTGAGAAAAAATGGTTAAAAGCCCTAACATAACAAAGAAAGCGAGCCATGGTGTCTGTGCGCAATGAAAATATTCGCACATAAATTATGTGGGAAAAGGGAAAGAACCCAATTTAAAGATAAACGGTATTATGTGACGACAGACTTGGAAAAAAAATACAAAATCAAAATTTCAAACACTTGATAATAAAATATATATTAAGTAGGACTACAATGTACAGACATATTCAAATATCACCAATATATATTATCGGAAGTATTAACTATTTTGTGATATAATGTTTGTGGCTTAACGTTTTGCGTTGTGCTTTTTTATGTTCATTTGTCAATGTGTGACATAATCGTATGTGTCAGTCAGGCCACATATTCATCATCAATAAACGTAATATGTGGCGGTAATTCATATACTTTTTTATCACTGTTTGTAATAAAATACCTTAAGTCGGGAAAACAACGCAGAAATTGTTTGTTTGTAAATTGAAGGTGATATCGTCGCTAAAACATTATTTTAAGTATATCTTAACACCTGTATATGCAAGTGTCATAAAACTATGCACACGTTATGACGAAATGTCCTTGACTTTGCACAGCTTAGTATTGAACGGCCCAGTGCTTTCGTAATTTTTCGTTTGTTGACCCCACTCCTACACCCCGATGTAATGGCGCACTGCAGTAGAGACAATATAGTTACAATTATCATTTTCTTAAAACTAGGCCTTTATTAAACTGTGAAAATCAATTTATATAAACACTCAATACAGGAAACCACATTACCTTAGCACGTGTTAACGTAAATATAACAATATACGTACAAACATTAGTGTCATAGCAAACACAGCTTTTGTTTAAGTTAAAATCATGTTTTCCCGAATAAAGCATTCACACAGAGAAAGAATTTATGAGATTGCGTAAACAACAAAAAGAGTGCAATAAAAATATAAGGTTGTATAATGTATTATTCTATCGAAATCTTCATTGAGAATAAGTAATGTTGCGTTAGGCATTGCATTACAAAACAATGAGTATTGGATGAATTGTACAACTTGTTTCGTAAAACGATGTATTGTAATTCATGTTTGGGAGACTTTAAGAAACCTTTAATTTTCAATTTCATATACATAGTTCCTTAAACTTGTTACTATTAAATCAAGACGAAACGAGAAAGACCACATTACGTAATTAACGTTTTGATTTTGTAAGCATGCTGTTCTTGCTTTTTGTTTAGAAAATGTATAACACTATATCAATGACATTGCAACTATAAATACCAATAATTTATTCGCATCCCGATGTAGAAACAATATATCTGAACAATAAATGTCGTGATCAACAAACGATATACGAAGGCTTTATTGCATACGCTGATATTTCACGACGACTTCCGTGATGTAATAGTTGGCATTTCATTTATTTCAATTGTTTTATATCTTGTATTTGATTTGTGATAAGCGTCTTGTTTACCACCATACAAAAACCAGAGTTAAGGTTTAAAAAAAAGGTTAAAATAGGTGAATGTCCTATGACGTTTTGAAGTTGATAATTCACATGTAACTGGAAAAACATTAATAAACATAAACACAAAAAATAAGATAACTTCAAGGTTGACGCTATTTTCAAGCTAAACATGTGACACACATATGTTTATTAAATTTTTATTACAAGTAATACAGAGCATCAGATGACATTATACTCAAATCATGCCAACGGCCAAGGTTAGATATAGCCAACGAGCAAACGCCGGTAACTCTATCAGAAGGGAAAGTGTTGTTCCTATCCACTACTTGTAAATCAGAAAACCAACTATTAAAAAACAATAATTAAATCTGGGATATCAACCATGGAAATGGGATTAATGCAAAGCATGGGGTTGTTAACCGGTTTGATGGCTAGAACATTATGCATAATTAATATGGGTTAAATTAATTGATGTCATGTGTGTAAATGATGTTCATTTTTATTGTTGACTTATATTTAAAAGTGCATGTTGCAAGTGTGCAACAACGCAAATATTGTAAGATGCAGTGACATCAATCCTTACCATCTACTATATTTTTTATAATCGGATTTGGAAAAGTTTGAATAATCAATCTTTTTCATTATTGTCATTAAGATAAAGAGAAATTGATATGTTAACGGAGCTGGAGATAGAACGTGGCGCTACTTTGTAAAATCATTCTTCGACATATATTATGATAACATTTATGACGATAAACCACATCAGTTAATAAATATAAAATTATCTGGGAGAGGATTCAGATACTGTTGCAAAAACGTTTAATACAATCCCATGCATATTTGATGCAAACAAATACGTTTTAAGTATCAGTTAATAGTGTTAGACTGTGTGATAAAAACAAAGCTGAATCTTCAAATGTTGTTATTGCTGTAGAACTTTGTGGAAATAAATATTCAATAATCATAAAATTGTGATATGTGCTATTAAAGCATCCGACGACTTCATTGTGTCTCAAGCACCCGTCCACTGCTTAATACATTGAAGCCTCGCTCTGTGAAAAGGGGTTTAAATGCATGTGCGAAAAGTGTCGTCCCAGATTAGCCTGTGCAGTCCACATAGGCTAACCAGGGATGACGCTTTCCGCTTTATCGTTATTTTCGCTTAAATCTAGTTAATTCGGAAAGTGTCGTCCTTGATTAGCATGAGCGGACTTATCTGGGACGACACTTCACGCACATGCATTAAACCCCCTTTTCACAGAGCGCGACTCTTTTAAAAGGTCAAACAGAAAAGTTTAGATCCCTGAGGTGAGATGTCAAATTTGTTTCCGACACTGTCATATTAACACAAGCTAATATTTATATTGCAATGCATGTGTATTAAATTATGATAACTGTTGACAGGTCTTATTACAATTAAGGACGAAAACCCCTTTGGGGATCTAAAGTAAGGGTATTGAAATAAGTAAGCGTAACTTATCATCTTGTTTCCGGCCGAATGAGTGATTCGTTATTTACGAACGCACTTGATGGAGTTATTAAAAGAAAATATACCATTAAGATTGTTTAAATTTATCAGTGAAAACACCCTTTTGGGTATTAAAGTAAGTGTATGCGGTCAAATTATCGTAACTCATCAACTTGTGTCCGTTCTAATGAGTGATTCGTTATGTAAAAAAACTCTTTGAGAAAAATGCATGTGAAAATAAACCATTATGCTTGTTAATTTTACGCTTTGCATTTTTTTTAAACAAGGTTAATACTATATGTGATATTTATATGTAAGAAACTGGGAATTTGTTTATAACATAACACACATTTAATAAAATCGAGTGAATACAGTCGGTATCATGAATATAAATGCCATTTAGAATAAGCAGCTGTAAGATTCTAGTAGTGAAGAAAATACATTAAAAATACACATTCATCATTTAAAACACTAGCTGGGCATAGGTTTAAAGGTTTTTGGCGGAAATCAGATCCGTCTTTTGACGTGCAATTTTGCAATAACGTCACAATATGGTTAGAGACGCCATCATGCAACAAAATAAAACATTGAATACTTTGGCGAAAACCGGATTCATCCATTGACGTGTGACGTACTTTATACTCGCACTTAAAGTGCCTTTTAAATATAATAATTTGTAAAATAAAATAAAGAGTACTATTGTTGAAAATCGATAGCGTTAGTTTGCTTCATGTCCATTTTTGTGAATATGATCTGCTTTATGTTAATATCTCCACTGCAACTTTAACGAACTTGATACATATTTAAACGTAATTTCCCCCATTTTTGAAAATATCTCAAAGATTTAAATTAAAATACAAAATACGTATACACTAAGAATCTTCATAATTGCTCATAGCTTATCATCATATAAATTTGTTGACGTCAGTTCGCCACTAACCGAGAACCTGTTAAAGGTGTTCTTCAAAATTTGAAAATGTTTGAATAAGGAACGTTCCGTTCTGGCGACGAACTATCAACCATCCAATCTCGGTTAAGTATGCATACACATCTGCCTCATCATTTCATAACAAACGATAATGTTCATGACAAAATGCATAATAACTATAATACTTTATCATCTTTTAATTGTTGAAAAAACTCATTTTTCCTTTGAATCGCTTTTTTCTTAAAACATCAAGTGAAAAATGATTTATCAAACATTCCGTTTTGAATTACTTCTACAATTGACTTAATATGCTGATTGTGCGTGAAATAAAATAATATTTAAACAGTAGACACAAAAATTGATTATGACATATCGAGTCCTGTACAAAGTGCTTATAAAATAGTAATAGTTCGCACAGGCTAATCAGGGACGACACTTTTCGTCTAATTTGGATTTTCTTCAAGACGAGTCTTCCTTAAAACGAAAACGTCAATCAAAGCGGAAATTGTCGTCCCTGATTAGCCAGTGCGGACTGCACAGAGACGACACTTTACGCACATGCATTAAACTTCCTTTTCACAAAGCAAGGCTCATATTTTTAAGTACAATAATGTCATGGTGTAGTACGGAATAACGTAAGGGCCATCGTGGTTACACATTACAATCCAGAGGGCGACAATGCGATAGTGCAATAGTACGATGGCGACAATGCGAAAGTACGCTGGCGACAATGCGATAGTACGATGGCGACAATGCAATAGTACGATGGCGACAATGCGACAGTACGATGACGACAATGCGACAGTGCGACAATACCATGGCGACAGTGCGATAGTGTGATGGCGACAATGCGATAATACGATGACGACAGTACGACAACGCGATAGTACGATGGCGACAATGCGACAGTCATATCTTACTGTCGCCATCGTATCATCGCATTGTCGCCATCTGGATTTTAATGTGTTACCACGCTGGCCCTAACGGTATTCCGTAGTGTAGACAATGATATGCATAATGGTTTGATGACTGGCAAAAGTGGTTTCATCAACCATTACCATTACATACTATTTTAAGTTTAATAATAAATTGTGGCATTACTTAGGTAATAAATCGAGTCATTTGGTTTATGATTACGGAATGTAGATGCAATGTCAACAAAATGCATACGTATACTCGTAGAAATCAACAAATTAAGTAGAACACATTTTATCATCTGTGTCGTGACTTGTATTCAGTCTTGTCTTAACAAAATTTACATAGTTGCTATATTTTGCGATCCGTGATATAGCGGTAAGGTATGCATCTGAACGATTGTAGACACAGACATAAAACACATTCGTACGAATGCAACCTTGATGAAGCGTCAAGGTATTCGCTTATTAGTTTTCTACCGGTTTCACCTGAGGGGAATAAAGGTTCACCCTACGTCCGTAATGACCGTCTGTCATTATGTCTGTATGTCAAAGTCCGTCCGTCCGCAAACTGTTCCTGCAATTTCTGCAAAAATACTAAAGATTTGTATTACAAAAAAGTTAGAAGAAACTGGTTTAAGTTATAAAGGGCAATATAAATGGCAATTATTCTCACCCATTTTTTCAGTAGACGTCAAAGGTTCAGTCGCTGTTACTATAATTAGAACAAGAATTTAAACTGTGCTTATTAATCTATACTGAACCTTCTTGTTAACAGTCAGGGATAGGTTTTCGCATTTCTGTCCGTCAACAAAGTGCATGTACATGAAGTTAAATTCACGACCTTACAAGACACATTAAATTCTTGAAGAAATGACAAATATGTTTAAACAATGTGATTGAGGAAAGGTTTGGCTGAGACAACATGTAGAAAAAGAGGTTGCGGAGCGAGAACCGCTGTACTTGATGAAGCTCCGAACGTGGTGACAGAGTGATTTGTCCAATTTGTTTCCGACATGGTATTAATATAATTGCAGACTCATCATTAAATTGCCAGTCATATTTATCCCCTTTCGCTGTACAATATTATTTGTGTTGACATGTCTAATTACGCCATCTGACGCAAACGCCTGAGGGTATTAAAAAATGGTATTATGAGCGATGTGTGTAAAACACCATCTTTATTTCGTACTAATGAGTGATTTATTATTAGCAAACCGCGGTTTCTACGACATTTATGACGAAAATAATAGATAATGTTTTGGCCTGCATAGATAAGTTCAGTAATGTTGAAAATTGAACAAATTAACCGTAAATTAGAATACGTTACAAACTAGCAATCGTTCCAAATCTTGAAGGATTTTACTTGCGAGTGAAGTGTCGCCGTTAATCCGTAGGGGGGAGGGGTTTACCAATTCGATGAGTTTTAGAATTGACCGCGTAATATTCCGTACATTAAAATCTTTTTATTTCCGGATTTTTTAAATTTTGATTCAATATACTCGTAAACTAATTCACATAATAAAATAACAATATTTCTTAATTTATTACAAGATTATATGCCAATAGGTTTTCAGCAAAGCATGTATTCAAGGGATCGGAAACAACAGCGAGTAGGATAATACAGATTTATTTCTGTCTGCATGCATATGATCTTCATCGATTGATGAATGGGTATTTTACTAGAATTTGTTACATTGATAATAAACCCATATTTAGGTATAAAACTCTGGTATAATATCATATCGTGTTGTGATAATATTATCATTTCCATGGGTCAGAAACAATGCTAAAACAAGGCCATCATAATCTGGATGTCAATGTTGATGACATAATTTATTAGTATACAAAGCAGTACTGTAACTACAAATTGTTTACAAATAACTTGAAGGCATCACAATGTTAGTATCTTTAGTATCAAATGCGTGTAATTGTTTTGAGCGACAAAACGTCATTTATTCAACGAAAAACGCCAAACAGTTTAACTATGCAATTTATTATCTTAAAGGTTTGGCATAATAATGTAAAGGCCGGGATCATTTGTATTATACAGGTTCCCCCGAGAACGGCTGGAAATTTAAGTACATAATGTCTATCCACCGTGACAAGCGGGAAGTGTGTTCGTGGAAACTATGCCACTTGCGATCAGTATATTGACAGCATACATACAAGAATATTACATATCTTAATATACAACAATCAAGTATAATCGTAGAATAACATGACAGAACAACTTTAATTTGTATACATCACTTATATTTTTTATCCTTAAATGGTGTTTTCAAGGCCAGAGTAAATAACAGAGAAAAAACTTCAACTTATGTAAAATACCTCTGGAAAACTGTACCCGAAAACGACCAATATTAACATGTAACTGTTGACATTGTGTACCTCAAACATAACTGGTCATTTTAACAATTTTATTAATGCGGTTCGAATTTCAAAAAGTAAAAGTTTACTGATCAAAGTCAAGCGAAGAACTGACCAAACAATGAAAACCCCGTGCATATTCCCGCCTATGTCCGCCTGAGTGATTATCACTCACGTGACAACCATACACATGAACGAACCGCACATGTAGCTGTTTTGTGCGGTGCGTTATGTTTAGACATACGTTCTATGCTGTACTCCGTTACGCACAGAACTGAAAATTCTACAACACTGGCACAGTCAATGACGGTGTTCCGTTCGCTGTTAAGTCCGAGGCATGACGATGTGGGTTTCTAATGGAGCTCGTAATTCTCGACAACAATGGAATATAAAAAAAATCTGGAAAGCATCGTGTTACAATAAAAATTAAGTGGGAGGGTGGTTGGTAAATGTAAACATGTGTAAACCATAGAGCGACATACCCTGAGATGCGACGAGCAGGTAAAAGACCGACAATTTTCACGGGCAGTGGTTTTGTTCTTAGTGGACGAGTCTATGTGTTACAGTAGACTGGGTAGGATGGGTTATACCATTGGGGTTTGAGTTTTGGCGATCCCTTACGAAAAAAGCGTTTTGCGTTGAATAAGACAGTTGATTCTTGAGCGAATAAACATTAATAACTGAAGATATATTCTTCCCCTTGCTGCATACCAGTATGCATGAGATGTAAAAAGAGTTGTGTTCTGTTCTGTTCATATTTGTAATGGCGCGGATACGTGTTGACATGGTTTGACATAATTTGACGTTTACCAGTTAGCAGTAAATTATTACATTCAGCACAATAACAAATGTGATGTATAATGATACACATACAGGAAAGGCTGCGGGTATACACAATTGTTTCGATGCGTGTGCATATTTATCATATACACATACTTACATACACAAGCATATGAATATATTAAGCTGTATCTAGTGCGATCATATTGCTAACAAGAATGTAAACAAAACAAAGGCAATTACTTCTTGTGTGCCGGATGGCTATGTATTTTGTTCAGAACTGCAGAGCGTTGAAGAACATAGTTTTATTGGAAATGATATTTAATATTTAGACCTAAAGATTCAAATGTCAATGTTTAATATTTAACCAAGTACGAGGAAAATGTATGATACGTGCTGGATAAATTTATATTTTATATTGCGAGTCTAAAAACGGATTAGTGCGGAAACCGTCGAACGCTAAAATGATTCGTGTCGGGCATTATTAAATGCATCTATATCAAATTGTCAATACATATTTGTTCATACGATAGTATATAACTCGATAAATTAAAATGAAGTACAGTTTGTATAAAATATTGTAGCTGGTTCTCGTTTGCTCAATATTCGAGTTACGATTTCGGTGTATCAGAATATTAACAAACAATGTATAACATAGCAATATTTGACATGTTTGCAGAATTGAACCTGCACTATGGCTTCCATTTTGAAGTGTGTACAAATTATGACATGAATTGATATATGTTTAATTAAAGGAATACACACAATTACCCAATTGTAAACGTTCGAAATATATGGTCTTTGGCGTCTGAACCACAACTTACTGGTATATTACCTTTGTATTTTGCACAAGTTGAACGTAGTAATGGTGTTTTATTCATTGATGTTCGAATCACAAAAGCCCAATTTTATTTTTGTTCGAAAACAAGTTTCAAATTGAAGTCATCGTAACAAAAATACGAACAACAATTTGCATTTGGCAATATAATAAGGATGGCGTGATTTTTCATCGTTTAGTTTCTTTAGAAGCGATTGCTGGTGATGTCCATGCTGTAAAATGACCTGAATAACAGTGTGTATGTACCTTACGTACCAGTAATCAGTTAACACAAAATAAAAAAATTCAGCGGTTTAACGCCATAAAAGTTCATAAGATGTAAAACAAATTATTGTTTGATGCGCAAGATTTATTTATCAAAGATATTTCAAATCTGTCACCGTAAACTTTGCTATGAACCATTTGTTTTAAAAGTACATTCAAAACTGTTTTGTCAACGCAGATTTTTTTCGAAAGAAATAAGATTAATATCAAAAGGTGTTAAATTAGGTTCAGTAGCATCCGTTCTGTTAAATTTACACTATACAAAAAAATACATGGACACAATTGGATGTCGTACTGAAATATCAACACATTATGAAGGACATATTAGATCTATTTCTGATTTGAAGAACCCCCGGATAGTTGTTGTTGATCTAGTTTTTCTTAACTTTTAATGGTCAACACTTGGTTTATTTTTTGTAATCTATTATATTACCATTAAATATTGTGATATTTTTACAATCTATTAAACTTAAGTCTGCTGAATTTTTGAATTGTTTACAATATGTC
Source organism: Dreissena rostriformis (assembly GCA_007657795.1). Lineage (NCBI taxonomy): Eukaryota > Metazoa > Mollusca > Bivalvia > Myida > Dreissenidae > Dreissena > Dreissena rostriformis. The sequence goes on along the minus strand of VMBQ01000704.1, from coordinate 40,874 downwards.
CTAATAGTGACATTTTGGTCAACATGTAGTTTAGAAATTGCTCACATTGTATAATTATAAACAATATTGTTGTGACCTATATGTTTTATCTTTTTTATGACAAAATAAATAGACATATAAGAAGTTTGGCAACATTCTACTATTTTGAACTTTCTATATTCTAAAATATGTGGCTGAAATAAATAATATCAATTTAATTGGTCGTATAGAATTTTTTTAAATTCGATTTCTTAGTTTAAATGCAATGTCACGCATTTTATTGATGATGTTTGTTTTCGTTCAGTTAAATTGTTGTACTAAAGCTTTCAAACTGTCTTAAATATTGCCAGTTGTTATTTGTTATCAGCTATTATCGTATTTAAAAGTTTTAAAACAAACAGATACCGAGCAGTTTTATGTGAAAGTGCATATTGCATCAATCATGATCAATGCAAAACAAATCCAAACAAGGCCGCTTTTTGTTCATATTTCACATATTATTTGAATGTATAATCTCTAGACAAATAACAAAAATCACAGCACTGACATAAGACCACTTAAAATTCATTGAGCTTTTCTGTGGAGTGTAAGTAAACAAACAAATGAGATTAAATTGTAAAAAGCCGATTGCAGTTATCTGTATCTTTCGACAACAAGACCACCCATTCACTTCTTGTATTTGTATTACTATATTTATGTTTTTAATGGTGTTGTGGATTATTATGTTGATGCAGCCGAAATTAACAACTCGTCTGATTATAATGTATGCAAAGCAATTGACCGTCGCATGAAAAAAAGGTATGCACAAGATTTGTCTGTTTATTTTGGTAAATAGCCCGTTAACTTATTAAGTTATCAATTAATTAAAAATAATTAATAAACGTTACCATGCAGATCGATTTGAGTTTGCGACACTGGAAATGACGTCCTCCAGACCGCTAAATGCATGTTTGGTGTATATTATTCTGGTCGGTGGCAGCTTACGTCATGCGATCATTATTATCTGCTGCAATATAGACTGTTGTTTGTCAAGGGTTATCTCGACTGACCGCTAATGCAAGGTGACCGCTTAAATCATGCGACCGCTAAGTCCGGGTGGACTGACTGTGTTGATAACCGGTGCATATAAAAGCATAAATCCACTGTACGGACATGACCCAAGAGATCGTTAATAATAGTGTATAATGAAATGCATTGACAATTTAATGCCATTATATAATATTTATACATTTTCACGTATTCAAAATTGACAATATGGCAACTTAACATCCGTTTTAGAGGACTTCACTTTGTGGATAAAGTTTGATTGCAATTAATATACCTAGCATGTAAGCAAAACGCTAACGTTCACACAATGTTCTGTCGCCAAGAAATGTTGCGGATCCTTAAATACAAGCTCAATATAATACTAGTCCATTAAATTGTCGGTGGCTGCTTACTTGTAACTGAAACTCATATGTTTAGTGGTCAAATATTCACCAGTCATTGCTGTTGCTTACAGTAAGTGATGAACGAATGTCATAATCTGCTTTTTATGGTATTACGACGACTTCTCGGTCGGCGGTCGGTTTATGTGATAGAGCAACATTTTGCAGATTTAGGTTTTGGGAATACTGATTGCGCAAATAGAGACCTGATGTCGAGTCATCTCGCTCGGTCTTTCTTTCATAAAATCTTAAAATATAGGAAAGGACTGTATACGCTAAATGATGCTTGAACTATTTAGAACGAGTGATGATTCTTCCATCATGGGTACCTTAGAGACCTCGTGTGTGATTCTACTAAAATCGGGTGGGGTCACCATTACTAAAAGAAAACGATGCTGTGTAATTTTAGAACAAATTTAACAGCAATATCACGTGTAACCTATTATCACTACACATTATGTTGGAATCATTGTTTTATTATGATACTCGTTACAATGGTCCTCATTAACAGGATCATTATAAATTATTGTTTGTTTATATAATACATAAGATAATTTTACCTTTTTCTGTAACTTTCAGGAATGATACCAATGTTTTCATATAATATTTGCAACTTTTAAACGTTTTGCAATCTCCAGTTTTGTTTTTGTTGAAGATGATGAAGGTGAAGATGATGAAGATGATGATGATGATGAAATTGATGAAGATGATGATGATGATGATGAAGATGATGAAGATGATGAAGGTGACGAAGATGATGATGACGAATTTTTGGTTTTGTTTGTATTGGAATGTTCCTTTAATGTGTTTTTTTTACTTCAATTTGTATTTACACACCTCCAATGTTGTTGTTGTTTTCGAAACAATGTGACGAGAAGCCAAGTGGGTTAATCATTACGCACATAAACAACTTGAAGATCACATAAAAGTCACGATAGAACAAGCTTCGAACATGTGGTTAATGACCAAAGGTCCAATTGAAATAGTTAACCTTGATCTTTTTCACAACTTCAGCTTTGAAAAGTCATAAACGTGACAAAGGCGTAATTAAGACGTCACAAATCCGCTAAACATCCTTTATACTTTACAACACATAACAATCCAAAGCTCGGATCGTACGACACACTTTGAAGATGGTTTTCAATTTAATTCTCTTGAGACCAGCGTCTGTTGGACTGATGTTGTGGGTTGAACTATTTATCTGTGCATTTCCGGGCGTTGCATTACACGAGAAAGTCTGTCGCCTCTGGGTCCCAGCATTTTGCTTTCATCTTATGTCGATATCATATGCATTGCTTTTTGACGTAAAGGTACCTTTTCACAGATTATGGCATGTATTGCAGTTTGTCATTTAATGCGTTGAATTTGATTATGATAAACATTGGAACTAAATAGCTTCATTAAAACAAAATAGAATATAATTAATAAAAGCAAAAATGATTCCTCAACTGGGCTCGAACCACAGACCATAGAAGTAAAAGTCTAGCACTTAAACGACTCGGCCGTCCGTGTGAATACAGTAAGTGGTGTATTTTATACATTATATAAGTAATCCTCGAAATGTCATAAAATATGACGATAACATCAGCCCTCTCCAAATTATAAAATCGTTTCGCGTTTGTAGCACTTTATAATTAAAATCGTCAAAAAATGCATATAATGGATATTTTAGAGCATGATAAATGTTCAGTACTGAAGCAATTGCTTTCAATTTTGTCAAATTACCAAAACGTGAAAAGGTCCCTTTATTTGTAAACTGTGTCAACATAAAAATCTGATTACACATCTTGGTCAGTTTTCAAACAGATATTTATAGTGAACTGAAACAGACTTCTTACGGGAAGCAGTATGTTGTTTCTTGTTTGCTGAAATTTACAACGTCTCCGATTATAGTGTAAACTTCGTGTAGCACTTAAAATACATCATTTTGTGTTTGCGTTTTTGAATAGCTCACTCTTTGACAATATATTGTGATTGAATGAATGCAATGTTTTTATTTACGATGGTATCATTTTGAATATTCAACCATTATATTTTTGGAACCCAAGTCACTTTTGAAACAATGACATAAATGCTCGGACTGAGAAATCGACAATTATTATAACATATTAATTTCGTAAGCCGTCCTCGGCAGATAATGAAAAGCGCATTTTAGCGTTTTGTTGTAATTGACGTTCCCACATAGTAGGGTAGTTTAAAAAAATAGAAAGAGCTAACGACGTGCACCTCTACCCTAAAATGTGCAATTGTTTGACTTTTTCAATCACCTGAAACCAATGTTCAGTGAGTTGTTAGTTAGCTTTTGAAACTGTAGCACGTATCTTTCATTGAAATGTTCATTTTCGTTGAGCATTTTGTTCCGAGCAATGCAATTTTGGATGTGTTTAATCCGTTTGTAATTGCTAAAGATTATTTCACCACCGTAACCCAAAAGTATGCCGCGTCTGCTTTCGTCTGTCTAACATATTTGCATTAAACTTGCAATGTAAGCAAATAATCATTTATGGATATCACATGTTAAGCGGTGAATATTTTCAACACAAAAGCACATGAGTTTTGTTAGTGATTTGTAAACAAGCACCTGTTAAGCGGTGACTATTTTAAACACAAAAGCACATATGTTTTGTCGCTGATTTGTAAAACATCATCTGGAGGTTTGTGTGATTTGGGATGATTGGAAATTCATCTTATCACAAAAGCTGGGTAGGAGTTTAAACGTGCCTTATCAAATTCCCGATCAGCCTAATAGTATATGGTTTGTGTTTCACCACACAACAAACAACTTTGAACAAAAACTCGACGTACAAGCTCAAAACACCGTAAACAGATTAAATGTTATACACACAACTCAAATTTAAAACAATGAGAGTAATTGGTATTTAAAAATTATTAGAAAAACGATCAGATTCTAGATGGAGTATACTAACATTTTGTTTAACTTTCAAGTACAAAAATATTTACTTTGTTATTTGTGTATCAAAATTATGTTCGCTTTATTTTGCTTATCGGCCATTTTAGAACACATTGTTACTTATGATTATGCTAACCGAAACAAAAAAAAAGCGTTTTAATTATCTATAAAATGGAATGCAAAAAATATATTAATTTTTTTTTTATAAATTATTTGAACATTCATCATTTTAAGTGTATTATATATAAAAAAAAAAATCACTAAAATATCAGACTGTACATTTTAGACAGCGTACGTAATTCATCAGTATTGAAAACTAGGACCGCGACTGCAAATCATCCCTAGCAATCATTTAAACACGTGATAATTCGGTTAATGTCGACTAATATGTCACCAAGACGCACCTTATTCAGCTGCAAATAACAGCAGTTGTAAACAACTGCTTTGTCTGTCTTCTGTACGTCATTATAATCAACCAATTCTCAGAAATAAAAAAAAAACAAATCATACCAGGAAGCGAATGCCTCGAGAAAAACCACTTGAAACTTCAGCTGCACCTCCAGTTTTTGGGAAAACCCTTGGTTTAGCTCGTGATCCTCTATTTTTTGCAAAATCCCAAATGCCAAACAGAGAAACACTGAACAAACGCACTCTACGCATAACCCAAACACAAAATAAACATACATAAATGAAGACATGTAATCGCTTTGGAACGGTCAATGCAAAACCATTGGGTATGTTCTTGCTCCAAACTTTACACGAAGCCCAGCGTTATTTAAAACACATAACCTTTGTGCCCCGAGTATGTCTAACTGCGAATGTATTTTAAAGATATAAATCGAGGCGATCAGTTAACAGATTTACCTAATTTTAAGTCATTGACAAGTAATTCCACATTAATAAAGTAAATATTTAACAAGTCGTTCAATAACTCAGGTTAAGGTAAGCGTGATTCGTAACAAACCATTACATATATTTTTATATTACACATGTGTAATATACTTTTTAAGCGTTTTCATTGGCTTAGTTTTCGTTTATTGACCAATCGCATTTTGTTATTTTGCTGAAATGACGTTGCAACGTCAAATGACTTCAAGAAATGTAAACAACATTCGGGATTTATCATTATGTTTGCGTAAATATTTATTTAATTTGCTCATTTAAAATCATATGATAAAAAAGATCTGACACTCGTTGTCATATCATACCATATTTTTTTTAACTCGTCCAGGAAATTCGTTAGTAACAAAATTCCTGAACTCGTTTAATAAAATATGGTATGATATGACAACTCATGCCAGATCCTATATATATATTATATATATTCTTTTATTTTCGGCTAATATTATTATACACCATAGTCCTTTGGATGACCATATAAGTGCGCGCATTCTATATTGGTTTCATGTTTGATACAACGACACCCTTGACATGTTTCGACAAACTTTTCCCAGTTGTGTTTTTAATTTCTTAAAACACTATTCTGCACTATTCTCTTGAAAGTAAGCTTTACCAGCAATAAACGTCAATTATAATTTGTTAAACATATATCATTAGCCCACACATTTAATTATAATGAATAATAAGAAAAGTTTCTTTTTAAATGAATCGTTATGTAATAAATAATTGAAATCCTATCAATAATGAAGACGGATCGTATGTATTAAATTAAATTCAAGGACTGAATATCATTTCATCGGTGTATGAATTGTTTGGAAAATTATTGCTGAATGAACTGTCTGGAAAATTACGCTGAATTTGCATAATCACCGATGGCGTTTAAAAAAAGTGTTGCGTTATTTTTCTTATATGCTAATGTGTCTTTGCTTTTCTGCTTTCACATACATTTATAAACTTTCATACTTCGAAATTTGGAGGATACTTTTCCTTCCGCAAAACCTTAATTCGAAACAATAAATTTGACAACAAAATGTATTTAATGACACCCTAGATATAGTATCAGTTGATATATTAATGTTTCCATCTTCTTTTTGTTTAATTGAGGCAATCGCCCGGTCGCCTATGCAATTAAGGTCAACGCATACAAAAGTACATTAAACTTTAAAATTAATAAATATGTGTTTAAGATTGATAGCATGTATAATCTCACGCTTAGCCCTCAATTTATCACAAACAAACTCAAATAAGAATACCAAATAGCCTTATAGCATTATAATTCACATTTAAAAACAATAAAAGATATGATTAATTTGATTTTTAATTATGATTATGTCATTGACTTTTACATAACTTGCAATTTAATTGATGATTAAAATAGCAGATGCATTATGTGTAGAAGGTTATGCGTCCTGGCCCTCCTTTTAAATGAATGAATGAATGAGTTTCACAAAATATACTTATTTTAAATTTAAGCTGCCATATCCACCATTAAAGTTTTAACGTCTACTACCTCTATTAATACTTCAAATACTACTACTCATATTGCTAATTTAACTACCACCACTTATTCTACTTTTTAACGAAATATCGATGTTATTATCATGTTTTATTTAGGTTGCATGGCTTTTTGTGCTAGATTTGAGCAAATATATTTATTTACCATGAAATTACATGCGCTTGATGGTTTAAACTATCCCTTTCATCTCGATATACTTTCTGTAATGACATGCACGTGATTTATATCGAGCATAATGAATTATAGTAGATCTTCTCCAGTAGCGTAGCTGCTATAAGGCACAGCAGGCCCGGGCCTACATTTTTGTTTGAAACATGAACAAAATAAAAATGTTTAAACTTCGAAAAACGCATTTAAATGTTGACCCTGAGGGGGTGAGGTGTTAGTAATTTGCATTTCATATTAACATAATTCTAAGACAATGTATTCTGGTCGTGTTCAAAGAACATATCTTCCAATTATCCACTCTACTTCATTATATGTGCATTGATTCTAGCTCGCTTCTTTTCATGTGACTTGCTGTTACAAGTGTACATAGATCTACATGTAGATCTACTTGTCTCCCTACTTCTGCCAACAAGGTTGGATAGCCTGAATGATGAGCAGATTAACCAAAGCTACACGAGTTATGAAAGCGACATAGACTCGACTAGATATGCATTTGCATTTGCATGCGAAGTTCGGCGCTGGAAGGTACGTTGGCAATACACCGTTCAGATATATATATATATATATATATATATATATATATTACCCATCTTTGCGAAGCGGCCTTGGCCCCCTTATTTTGTGAAAAAAATGAGTCGCGAACTGTTCCAAATTGTAAAAAATGATTCGCGAACTCTTCAAAATTGTGAACAAATGAGTCGCGAACTTTTTTTAATTGTGAACATTTGAGTCACGAACTTCTCAAATGTGTGAAAAAGGACATTCTCTAAGAAGTAAAAAAGCCCCGTATATTAACAAGCGTATAAAGTAATATAATTACTTTTTCCCGTAAGCATGTTTACAAATAACGATCCTGAAGCACTAGTTTCAAACAAGAACCGTATGCGCCCCATGTTTGATTGCAATATGTTGTCTAACTTTACCAGAACGACGTAAACTTTCATAACAATAAAATGTCGCAAATGAAATTTTCTTTGTTACAGGCAACAATAGCTGATTAACGGCTTGACATCGGTGTGTGCCGGTATTTAGTATTATCATTATTAGTATCATTATTATTATTATTATTATTATTGTCGTTGTTGTTATTGTTGTTGTCACGATTATTAGAAGTATTACTATAATTAATGTCGTTGTTGTTAATCATTAATCCTACTATTGTAAATTGAGCGTATTCGCATAAGAACTTAACCATTTATTAATTGTTAACTATTACGTGTTATTGTTACTATTATAAGAGGTATTATTATAATTAATATTGTTGGTGTTAATCATTAATCCAACTTTTGTAATCTGAGCGTATTCACATAAGTACTTTAATATTTATTATTTAACACCTACCGGTTCAACACTTTTCTTTTATTTCTAGACAATATATTGTTTAAATTACCACCATGTTACTAATTTTTTGGTAAATAAACTCGCATTTAATAACGTTTAATATCTGCACTATGTTCATCCTCCAAATTTGTCTGTACAAGTTCGTATCACATTCACTTTATTAATCATATGTATATGTTAGTCCAGCACAACTTAAATATTATAGATACATGTTAATTAAAAACCAAAAATCATTTTTTTTTTTTATTAATTTTCGTTTTTAATTTTTCATGTTGCACAAATTAGTATTTAAATAATTCATGTATTGCCTTAACGCAGGTTCCAATTTTACTAATCTTGAAAAGTTGTTAAATATTACATAATTAAGTTTTCTTCATCTTATAGCTTTTTTCATATGAACTCGTCTTGTTTAACGTTTAAAAAATTGCACTATGTTTATGGTTTTCAAATTCTAATTTTTCTATACAAGTTAATAATTAAAAAATTATATTCATCATCTGTATATGTTAATCTAGCAAATCTACACGAATACTATATTTGATTTTTTTGATTTGTATAACAAATCTTTATTGTGTACAACTTATTAATTAACTTTATGTATGTATTTATATAATTTTTCGCGATCAACATGATACTTAACTATAAGTATTTGTACTCACGTTGACATTATGCTATGAATAACTATTTACTAAGGTCGCCGTGGCGTAGTGGATATGGTGTCCGCCTAGCGATCGGGAGGTCACGGGATCGAACCCCACTGGGAGCGTTCCTTCGATCTCCCCCAAAGACACCAAGTACTGGTTCTAGTCCAAGGAAACGGACTCGAGAGCGTTTCTATAAGCCAAAGGCTTTCGTTGCAATCGATCTAAAATAAATAAGTTTAAACTAATAACTATTTGTAAATGACAAAAAACTGCAAAGTTTACGTGACTTAAACATTCTGTCTGTCATCTGCGACTCTCTACTGAAGAATTTTCATATAACAACCACTTTCCCACAGGATTTACTTTGATTTATCGTATGTATTATTGTTGGTTTGATGTTAGTGTAATTCTGTTCTAAATAACCTCACGTGTTATAACAAACTATTATTGTTTTGTAACATGTAAAAACGAATAAAGTACTGTTCTTTTCTGCTATTGTTATTCCTTTCGGCATTTTTGCACTACATGTTCTTGATAACTTTTTCTGATATTACGTGATGAATGGATAATTTAACATCATTTGCCAGGTATGACCTCAATTTCCCGGTCGGTGTTTCAGTTATATAGTAGAGTGTAACCACAGCGTTCACCACCTATCACTTTTGGTGTTTTTGTCCGTGTTTGCGTCAACATTTGATTGATGTATTTTGATCCGTACTGATCACCTACTATTAACGGTGACGTAACATGATTTATCGGGTTCATTTACTACACTCGTACTAAGGCCGATACAAACATACACTGCATAATTTTACTTCATATGCAATAAAATAAATACCTATTGTAATAGGTACATAATTACATTGTATTTATTTATAATTTTCATATTATTTCTCAAAAACAAGTTAAGTTTTTATTATTAGATGCTCGTTCTGGGAAAACTGTGCGAAATGGTTGTGCGAAAATTGTCGTCCCTGATATGCCTGTGCATTTCGAACATTTCGTAATAAAAAATTGTATACCGAAATTGCTTGGAATTGAATATAAAGTGCGTGGGTATCTGATCACGATAACTGTTTATACAAAATGTAGAAGTAGAAAACAATATATCATCTTAATAACACCAGAACTAATTATGTAATTCCATCCATTAATACATACGTTGTTTTGTACATTGAACATTTGATACATGTTAAAATCTTATTTAAAATGCGTGCGGCATGTGAACAGCAATCACTGTAATGTAATAAAATTGCATTTGTGAGAAATGGTTTAATGCATATGCTTTAAGTGTCTTGCCATGTAAGCCTAGTCTGGATTTTTGTTTAGAAGAGAATGCATTGAAATAAAAAAAATCTATAAAAACGGAAAGTGCGGATTTTGGGACGACGCTTTACGCACAAGCATTACACCCCTTTTCACAGATCGTGATCCAGATATTATAAAATGGCAATAATTACAGGTACTGCTAGGCGACCCCGCGTGTAAGGAGCTTTGGCGTGACTGTCCCATTCGTATTTCTGAGTTTCCAGTCCATTTGATAATGTCTATTCCGTGAATAGAACCATGCTTAGTAATGTTTTTAAGTACTGAAGGTTGTGGTGTTTTGGTAACATAGTCAAGTAGGTTATCAAACTTCTTGTCACATGTTTTTGCTATAAAATATACGCAATTCGTTCAAATTCCAATTACGAAATCCCGATGAATTTCGCTTTTGATCGCAATGGCGTCTGTTTACGGAGAATGTAATTGTATGATAATCGTTTTACTAATTTATCTTCTTGTTTATGTAAGTAATTACAATGGTATTAAAATATATGGCGTGCGAACGATTGGTTTTTAAACAAACACAAAACCTAAGAACATGACAAATTGGCAGTAAATCACACTGAGTAAACGATGTAATCAGTTTTAAACAAACGAATTTTGTAAGCCCGACTATAATACACAAACTTTTAAGACGTCAGTTTATCTTCACAGATTGTATATATTTGTTTCAAATCATTGTTGCTCTGAAAAGAAGAGTACTGATGCTCTATATACTTTATTAGAAGGTAAATTCCTATAACTGTAGGCATATATTGATATTTTATTTAAGGCATGCCACCAATTGCAATTCTGGAAAAGTCTTAAGACACAGCACTTAATGTTAACCGTGACTAAGACCTGAATCGCCCCCTTGGAACGATCAATTAACAAAATGGTGGGTTTTTAAATTAAATTGCAAATCGGTCTTCACGATTAGCTCAAATATAAGCACAAAACATGCACTCGTGGAAAAAATAACATTACAAAATGCAATTCGAATTATAACGCAAATTATTAGTTTGCATTATAATTTCACTTTATATAAATTAGAGGTTCACCACCGAAGGAGGCCAAGCACCTGTATAATAATGTAGCCTTTATATGTACATTGTTAGAGGTAGTAGTAAAATAAAATAAAATAGCAAATACAATATAGACATCTATATGATCGTGAGTTATTGTTGGACTTATTATAGAACAGGTGAACTTTTATCAAATTAGTACACTGTTCTAAGGATGGCAATTGCTTTTGTGTACTGAGTTGCTGTCTCATTTTCAAACAGTGTTTTAATGTTCGTTTTGAGCGATGTTAATCTTTTGTTAATCTGCACACGTAAAATTGCCATAAACACAACTATCCATTTTGGGGCACTTTTTGTGTGTTTATGTTTGTTTTGTTTTTTTGCAAAAAAAAAACAACTCGTTTAAACGTACTGTCTAATGAATTATTGAATGCAACAGATCGCAATATAAGGACATTTATCAAAGTAGGTTGTAACTATACAATAAACCTGGCCACATACGCTTTGACAGCAAACTGGAAAGACATCTAAAGTGAGAGGAGGTACATGTTGCGGTTACACATTACTATATTGATAGACCACCGTTGTACGTTACAGTAATATCTGTCACGAAACTGACAAATCATTATATTTTGATATCTTATAAGGTTGTTTGGATTTCCGTAAAAGAAGTTTTGATGTCCGTAAATGATCTTTGGATGTTCGTAAATGATGTTCGAAACCCCGTTTCATTCTGACCAATTGACATAAAGTTCCATTATATATGAACAATTCAACTCATAAACAATATCCAAGATGGTTTCGCAGTACATACCACCTAACATTAAGTTTATGGTTTAAGGAAATGTTTTTTAAAATATAAATGATAGATTTTTCTGCACTGTATGTTTAAAAATGCGGTATTGTCATTTTTGTCACATGAATATGATTGATTGAACACTGAATTTGATAAAAAATACTAAAAAAATTGCATGTTTAAATGTTCAACGTTTCGTGTTTAAAGTGCAAACGTATGATTATTAAAATTTGTTAATACAAGTAAATACTACAATCGATCAATCCAGACATTTATAACGTTTTTTAAACGTGTTTTTAAATGGGTGGGTCTTCCTAGGTGAATATATAATCATGACGTAAGTAAGAAGGTGCGTTTTATGGGCTTGCTAACAGATACCGTTTGTTTTTTTCTCTTTTTTTAAATTACATAAAATAGATCAATAACTGGGTATTATACAAAATCGTTGTAATATCTTACAAAAAAAAAAAATATTAAAATAAATATGTCTTTGACGGCATTCGCACCATTGTGTGTTACGTATACGTGATAAAGGCGATCAGTTGCCAAATTCTTGCAACGAATGGCTTAGTAAAAAGTCCATTTAAGTTGAATATGATATGTGGATGATTACATATATGCAATAACGGGAGGTGATTTCGAAGGGAGGTCATCTAGTTTTGTGAGAGGCTAACACCTAAGAGTGTGCTTTGTCACTATGCAACTAGTACATGTAATTTTCCACTGAAAAAAAATAACGTTACAGCCTTTGTTTTTGATTTTATCCAATTAAAATCAAGTTATATCCGTAATCGAGATGATGGTTATTATTTTGGCCAATGTCATTAAAGGCACTTTAATTATTTGCTAATTTTTCATCATTTATTGTGGAAAATATGACACAAATGTAATGAATGTCAATTATTTCATAAACAACAATAACTGACACGTGATAGTTACATATTTTGTGGAAACAATCGTGGATTGGTCAATGTGTAATTTCTAAACATCAAACATATACATTTGTTCGATAACATTCATCCGCGGAAGCTTAACAAAAATAAATACATTATCAACATTTGTTGTTAAAACACTCATCCACTTAGAACAGTCCTGTTCAATATAGACCAAAATATAAATCAAATAAATGCAACGGTACCGTCCAATAGATGTTAAGTGCGAAAAGCATAACTCAATATATTGTCTTTGAAGTATGCTATTTGTCCGAAAGTATATAGTAAATGTTGCTGTCACAGCTGTAAAACATCGAGCGGCTTAATGCTACTTTTTATATCGAATTTGTCAGTTTCATGACTTGTCCAAGCCTATTTCTAAAACAGAACAAGGTCAAATAATTCATCTCGACCTGAGGTCGAGCTTGTCATGTGACTAAGCTTGTTGGTTACTACGTTCATACCGCATGTATTAGTTGTTTGCTATATCTGTGAGCAGAGTTAAAAAGTCTTGTTAAATAAATGTCTGGCCCCTTCATAGGGAATTTCGCTAAGTGTATTGATTCACCATAACATATTCTATATTTGAATTTAATCCTATTCTCTGCTCACTTATTAATGGTTTATTGCACTGTTTCCTCTGCATATGTATATTGCTCAACGTTGACAACGGTCGCTGCTTAGTATCCAGGGATGCAAACATATGGAATCCGACCAGATGAAGCATACCTATTTGTAGACAATTACATGTTACGAACAGCGACAGCTGCATTTAAGGTGCGAATACAATATTTTGGTCTCAACTTTGTAAAGTTACTATTTACAATTACATATATAGATAAAGATTGAGTTAGGTGGAGTAAAAGGATAGTTCACCAGATAAATTTGAAGAAAANTTTTTTCTCATATATTTAAAATTAAGTTAACTTCCTTAAACTCTTAAAGGAATTTCTTAAAGAGAAATACTAAACGTCTCATGTTTTGTTTTTGACATTTCAAATTAAACTTAAGATATTTATTTAAGAAATTTCTTAAAATTAAGTGAAAACTTAAGAAGCTACTGGAATACGGCCCCAGGGATGCAAACATATGGAATCCGACAAGATGAAGCATACATATTTGTAGACAATTACATGTTACGAACAGCGACAGCTGCATTTAAGGTGCGAATACAATATTTTGGTAACAACTTTGTAAAGTTACTATTCACAATTACATATCTAGATAAAGATTGAGTAAGGTGGAGTAAAAGGATAGTTCACCAGATAAATAAAAGAAAACCTTAATGACACTATATGCATATATTGTGAAAACAACAGATAACTTGGTACCATCCAATTCCTCAGAGATATTTTGACCGAGTTTAAAAATGGTTCCATACGTTAAAACACTTACACGGTGTGTTGGAACAGTTTGTGATCGTTCTTAGAGTAAACCTGTTAATACCCAGAATACATTTATGTCAAAGTATTCGTCGAAACTAGTTTCAAAATCGTTCCGTGCCTTAATGCTGCTATTCTGGTCTGAGAAGTTTAATGGTAATTAAATTAACATGTATTCTATGTAATTGCGTTTTAGTTTAAAAAGCAATGCTGTCAGGTTAATTATTATGTAAACTATTATATAGTCGTTGTTAAATCAACGAACAATTACACACAGCTCGTGTGTATGTATTTAATTGAAGATGTTAACAAAGAACAAAGGAAAACGTGTTGTCCAAAACGGTACTCTAAAATATTCCCTAATCATGAGACTTGCAAATAGGTATAAAACCACTAATAGTATGTCACTGTTTTATGAGGTTGCTTAGACACTACATTCCTCAATACCTTGAATAAAATTTTCTTAACTTGCAAAGAATATTTTTCTTAATCGATGTTTAAGAGATTCTTAATGAAATGTACAAATATGCATCATTTCAGGCTAAGAAATAAAAAAAAACTAAACAAGTGTTAGATAATGTGAAATGAGGTTGTTACCACTTAATGCCAGAGTAGTTTCGATTATTATCATAAAATGTAAAAACATGATAAACAAATTGACAAGTGTTGAGGCTAGTTTACAACAATTTAAAATAATGCTTCGAAGGATATTCCGTTAACTATTGACTAGAATGATTAAGTTTAAAAAAATATTTATCAAAAGACTAGTATGACAATTTCAACAACTTAGGACTAGATTACTTATACTTAAAACAATACTGAACTATCTTAAACAAAACACACATTTCTGTATTTTACTTCAAAACATAGTCTTTGAATTACTGAGGCATTCCAACAGAGCGAGAAGGCTTTCTTCTACGGGTTGAAGGGACCGCAGGGCTCTGACTAATGGTTTGCGGCAATGGCTCAGAGATAGGTGGGGGTATTTGGATTTCATGTGATCCAGCCATTGGCCTAGTTACAGGGCGAGGAATTGACAACGGGATAGGGATTTGTGGTTCGGTTACCACATCCGTCTTACTTTGATCCTCTTCATCGGATAGTACTACGCCTTTCACTGGTCTGAAAAACGAAGAGTTGCGTGTTAGGAGATGACCGTCGCGCTCGGCTGTGATCATACTTCCACGCTTTTGAACTACAGTATATGGCTTGGGATCATAAGGAGGGGTAAGCTTGTTCAGCTTTGGCTGCTTAACCGACACGTGACTGCCAGGTTTGAGAGGAGACATAGCTGTATGTCTCCTTTTGTCTGCATACGCCTTCATGTTGTTTTTGCTAGCACTGTCATTTTCGGACATACGAGCTGAAACAGGTATGGGTTGCTCGGATTTTGGGATATCAGGAAATCCAACATTCATCTTACGGCCTGTGAGAGATTCAAATGGAGAAACCTGAGTTGAGGAATGAGGAGTAGCTGTTTAGTACATCAGAAAACTATGAAGTTCAGCTTTCCAATCACAGTAGCCTGCAACAGATGCCCCGATAAACTTGTTCAAAGTACCCATGAACCTTTCGACACATCCATTGGCTTCAAGCCATTAAGGAGTTATTCGTCTGTGCTTGCAACCACAGATTTCAGCAAACAATCAGCAAAGTCTTGACCCTGAAACGGGGGACCGTTATCTGTTTTGACCACAGTAGGGTATCCATGGCGAGCAAAGATAGACCTAAGACGTGGGATAACAGTCTTCGCAGAAGTAGAACAGATAATCTCTACCTCTGGGAAACGAGAATATTCATCCATTGCAACTAGAAGGTATTGCCCCGATGGGAAAGTTCCGGCGAAATCTAGGCTTATTTGAGACCATGGCCCGGGGGGAAGAGGGGTTTGACAAATGGGTCCCCGTTTGTTTCGACCGGGATTTGACGCTTGACATGGAATACACGCCCTTACTGCCTCCTCCACCATTTTATCAATGCCAGGGAACCAAACCTTTTCCCTGATGAGTTGTTTTGTTTTGACAATACCTTGATGAGTTTGGTGAGCTATATCAACCACCCTGTCATGCAAAGGTTCTGAATGACAAAACGATGGTCTCTGAGGATTACACCGTCATAAATAGAGTACTCATTCCTGAAACGTACAAACTCATTGAGATCTGGGTCACTCCACCATCTACCCGTCTGGATTGCAATCATTACCTTCTGTAAGATTTTGCTACCGCTTGTTGACTCACGCACTTCATCCAGAGACATCGATATTGGCACGGCGTGCTGGCTTACAAAAGCAACATATGCTTCAGCAGCATTATCTCTTGTTGGCTTTTCATGAGGATGCCTACTCATGAAATCAGCAGGGTTCAGCTCGTCTTTACCAGGTCTATATTCTAGTGTAAACTGATAAGGCATCAGTCGCAGACGCCATCTCTCCATTCGAGCAGACGCAGGTTTGCAGCTATGAACAATGCCCAAAAGCGGCTTATGGTCCGAGACCACCTTGAATTCAGAAGCGAAAATATACAAATGGAAATGTTCTACCCCAAAGACAACCGCAAGCATCTCTCTATCTAGTTGACTGTATCGTTGCTCTACATCGGTCAAGGCAGGACTCGCATAGCATACGACCTTTCCTTCCTGCGTTAGCATGGCTGCTACACCAACAGGGGACGCATCAACAAGAATCTATGTGGACTTCTTTTGATCAAAGTAAACCATTACTTGAGTGCTAGAAAGAGCAGATTTGAGGCTATCAAAGGAAGACTGTGCTTCTTCGGACCACGACCAGGGTTCATTTTGTCTGGTGAGTCGCCTTAGAGGCTCTGTCATGGTGGCATAGTGAGGTATGTATCGAGAGATGTATTGGGTCATACCAAGAAATGAGCGTACCTCACCTGGGTTCTTTGGCTCCGAATGGCCAACGATAGACTTTATCTTCTCCGGATCGGCTGACACACCCATATTGCTGAAAACATGGCCAAAGAAACAGATTTTGGTAACAGAAAAGATACATTTATCTTTGTTGAGTTTAGCCCAGAACTGCTANCCGAAAGTATATAGTAATTGTTGCTGTCACAGATTTGAAACATCTGGGGCGGCTTTATACTGCTTTTATATCGAATTTGTCAGTTTTATGACTTTTCCAAGAATATATTTTTTTTAAAACAGACCAAGGTAAAATAATTGATGTCGACCTGAGGTCGAACTTGTCATGTCAATAAGATTGTCCGTTAATACGTTCATACCGCATGTATAAGTTGTTTGTTTTATCAGTGATCAGGGTTAAAGGGCCTTGTTAAAGAAAAGTCTGGCCCCCATTGAGCATTTCGCTAAGTGTATTGATTAACCATGAAGTATTCTATATTTACATGTAATCATATTCTCTGCTCACTTATCAATGGTTTATTGCACTGTTTCCTCTGCGTATGTATATTGCTCAACGTTGACAAGGGTCGCTGCTTAGTATCCAGGGATGTCATACTCGGGCTTTTGAGAAAAAGACAAATACAATTAGCTTAAAGTATGCAAGTAATTATAAAATATTTAGATTATTATTTAATCACTTTTGATTTGAATACACGTACCATCAAACGCTCTTAAAAAAATAAGGTTATACAGTTGTTGATACAACCTTAAAGAAGATTGTTAAAAGGACTATATGTGTACTTTCGAACATAATTGTATCTTAATGTAAACGCTAAATTTGGTGATCAGATACATTGTGTGGAAAGATAATAAAGATCAACATTCTACAGATCATCACAACTATCAGATTCATCAATTATCATTAACAATTTAAAAGATGTATTTGGAAACATTAAATATAAGTATAACATTTACTCGTTTATACTCCTGCATTACTGTGCTAATATATACATTCTGATCTTTTACCCATATATTATACACAAAACATGTATTGACAAAGTGTCAAACATGTGTTATCCCTCTCTTAGATAAGAAAGTGTCAAAGCGGAATTTACATGCACATAACACTTAATACGATTGTTTGGTTTAGCCGGGAAGGTATCATGACGAATGTTTGCAGTCGTGTTTAGTCAGTTAGCCAGTTTAATGTTTTGTCAAATATCAAAATGTATTGTTTTCATTAAAATGTCGAGATTGAGTTAGGTGTCGTAAAAGGATAGTTCACCAGAAGCATTTGATGGTACCATCAAATTCTTCAGTAATATTTTGACCTAGTTTAAAAATGGTTTCATCCGTTAACACTGACACGGTGTATTGGAATAGTTTGGGATTGGTCTTAAAGTATACATTTTCATAATCAGAATACATTTATGTCACAGTATTCGTCTAAACTAGTTTCAAAATGGCTCCGTGTCTTTAAAGCTGCTATTCTGGTCTGAGGAGCAGTTTAATGGTAATTAAATTGTAATGTATTCTATTCTAATGTTATTGCTATTTAATGTTAATAGGAATGCTGTGATGTTAATTATTATGTTAACTAAAATGTTTAATGAATAATTCTGGTCAAGGACGTTTGGAGCTTCTTAAAACCGGTGCCCCATTTTTTGTATTGACCATTCTAAGGCGGTAACCCCAGTTATGCTCATGTTTGTGCGTTTTTTATGTACGTGTGTGTCTTGTCTAGTGCATTTATGTTGTGTCTCACTGTTTGGCCATGGGTCCCGTGCCATAAACATGCCGCATTATTAAATGGGTTCGCTTTATTAGTATTAAGTACTCACAAAAGCTCCTTTTTAAAACTACGATACAATCCAGCTAACATTTTCGAGTCATTGTTCCTTTGACACACTTCTAACCACAAAATCTTTCCTGAATCATTTTTTTATGAATGGTAATACCAAATTATTAAGTTTGCCATAACTGTCTTTATGTATAGAATAACAGAAATGATTATAGTAAAACTATAAGAAACATTATGTCAACAGACATAAACTTTTTTAATTTACTAACTGACTACTTTTAAACATCAGTCTTCGTGACGGTTCTTTTATCCAACATAATGCCTGTATGTATGTATGCCTGTTGCAAAAAAAAATAAAGATCATGCATGCAATTGGTTTAAATCCTGACTTGTCTTAAACCAAAAGGGTATTATTGTCTCAAAAGCATGTTAGGTATATTTCTTGTCCAATGACCTTCTATTTAGAACCCAACGACTTTCGTGACTTTGTTTATATGTAACTTTAAAAAAAAATATGAGTGTAAAGCCGTTCCAATGCAGATTGTCATCACCATATTTATTTCAACTAAGAACACTGACAGAAATGAACAGGTTTGCATAATGATTTGGCTTAACTTTTACTTCCGGAATGTCCACAAGCCTTTGCGAGTACCATACTGTCTATGTTAATTTGATGTAGCGAGTTAGAATTTTTCAATTTATGATCCTGTATAGAACTTAACTGACTAGACTGACAGATAATTTAGGACTTCATAACGCTGTGTAAATAAATGTTGCGGCTGGAGTGTTAACAAGATAAATGTTGATGATGTACGATCAACGGCTAATACGGAATGACAATCGACTCAGAAAAGTGATCACACAAAATACACCAAAGACATTATTATAGATGTGTGTAGTTAAACATCTTTGGCAATACAACACGAATTGAACACCGCAAGAAGCCAATAAAAACACTGTAATACATGGTAATACCAGTTTTTTTGGAGTTCAGTGAGTGAACCAGTTTCAATGCTATGTAAACATATTCAATAACACCTTTTATATATGTCAATTTTCGGTATGAAGACGTACCATTATATAGTACATTATACATAAATAGATAGGCTGTTAATGATAAATATCTATTGAAACACTTTTTGGAGTATAGTTTAATGTAAGCGATCTCAATCATACGTTTACATAATACGTTTGACAAAAAAATATACTTTTGACAAGTGTTCGCTTAAGAGGAGACTTTTTTTGCAGAAAAGGTATTTGTTCTGAAGTTGTATTTTTTGTATGTTGTTTTCTGAAATCTGAGCAACCTGAACCTGCAAATGGACCAACATGTCCTTTAAAGACATACATTTAGGTTTCTTTTCTATTCGTAGTTTTATTACTGAATAATTGACTCATTCCCATGCGAATACTAATGTGTTATCGAATGCTATTAATCACTATTAAAGAAGATATATGTAAAAGGTGTTATTTTCCTAATAAAACACATTGTATACCACACATGCTGTGACACTTAAAAGGAAAAAACATCGATTGATTGGCGGTACATCGTGTGGTCACACTCTACTACAAATAAGAGTAATAACTGCCATAAAGTACCAGTAAATGATGTTTGGATATCGGACTATATACATCACTTACTATTGACGGATTGAAGGCCGACGCCCAAAGCACGCACTAGGGGTTGACGACGTTCAGCGTGTAGTTAAATACCTACCGAAATAACACTGAACTCGATGGTATCCTGATGCCGGCCGCACCACGGAGATGGGGCACAATACCACCGACTCACTTACCTGTGAGCATTACAACGTACACCGGATCTTATAATCACTGCTTTTAAAAACATACAGTTGAAATGCATACCACACATTCGGAAGGCCTCTTCCCGGAATTATGTCTGCGCCACGTGTTATAATGTGCGAAAGCGCCTGGTAGAATCTAGAAGAAGAGGCGAAGCCTGCGGCGACGGACGCGTTCGGTGACCATATAAGGCGTGCTCAGATGGTAATCATCAATATAGTTAACCATTTTAAATTCGCTTAAATTTTTGTCATAGTTATTTATTATCTTTTCGTAATGACATCCGGTACATAAATCAGACTCAGTACACTCATTCATTTCCTACCGTTGTTTTTTTTTTAGAATTTAACAATCAAATAGTATATCAATTCTTAAAAGAAATTATGTGTTATTGCTGTTTTTAGGTTTCTTTGTCAGGAACGGGCGATCTATTATGAGTGATTACGATGAAATCGAGAAACACAGGACGCTGATCGTTACCATCTATATCCATTTGATTTAACCATAAGTAAAGCGGTCTCATAACTTCAAAACGATGGACGGTTTTCTTACTGCCAATGAGGAAGGTCCAAATCTTTGTATTTAGAAAATATATGGCGAGAAGCGCCAATTTAATTTCCTCATTTATGAAAATAAGACCATGGCTAAAGATGTTGGGGGTGCTAAAGGCCCTAACGCTGCCATCTCCGTGATTGATTGGGCGATCGAAAGTCATTGCGGTGATCCGGCGTCTTTTGCCATGCATTCAGATAACTGTCAATGTGGTAATATGAACATAAGACTATAAAGTACTTTTTACTTTTTGAAAAGTGTGTTAAACATACATGTTTTGAGCATATTTTACTCATTATTTCTGAATTCTAAATATGTATTTTATGTACATGTGTGAATTCGTATACATGCAGTACTTCAAGTTCTCCGAAGATCAGCCAGGAGTAATACAATTATGGGCATCACGTTACGCTGTACCTAAGACTGCGTTCTTTTTAAAGGACCTCGCGTTCGATTATTCTTCTCGAGCAGATGTTGCGACCGCAGCCGACTTGTGCACAGCAAGACAGGCATATCTCTATAAGTATGTCCGACCGTATGTTCGACCCGCCTACCAGGACTGCCCGGGAATTACAGACAGAATAAGTGTACTCATCTTTAGCGATTTGCAACATGAAGAATGACGATCATCATATCAATGCGTCGTGTTTACAGTATTTGACAGGCATTTGTTTTTTTTTTGTAAATCAGGAAAAATATAACGTACTCAACTTAAGTTGGGCTGTTCAAATTTATATCCCATTCTTTGTTGTTCATTCGTTGCTATGCAACAATATTGTTTATTTTTCTATGACAACATAATAAATTAAACAACTTAGTTAACCAATGTTATGGTCAATATGGTAAATCAACATGATATTGCGATATAGGACTCCAATAAATTGCTTAATATTTTATCGATTTTCTGGCAAACGTTAAACATTAAATGTTACATTACATAACGTCAAGAAAATGCGCATAACATTCGCGATCCTTAGCAAATTTTGATTATTTTGTGTAACATTCAACTTCAAAAACTAAATTCGAAAGGATGTCAAAGATAAGTAAACATAAGATACCAAATGAAGTTGACTTTTTTGGTGAACGTATGCCACATCATTTCTTACAATCATACATGACTGATTTGTCTGCGCTGCATGTTTGACTGTACGGTCTAACCTTTTTCACAACATGAATATGATCGATTGCATAATTTAATATATATATATATATATATATATATATATATATATATATATATATATATATATATATATATATATATATATATATATATATATATATATATATATATATTATCTAATAACTGTTTGATTAAATGCTAAGCACGTAATGTATATAGAACAGTTTTATGTTGCGTGTGAAGCAATATGTACAGAGAGTTATATTTTAATATTGTCTAAATAATTGGATAAATTCAAATAATTATGATGATTTGAGAGCGTTTATAAAATGTGTAATGAATTAGGAGTAGATATTTTAGAACGAAGAGATCATTACCAAAATAAGCATCTCAGCAAACTTTAACATATTAAGGTTGTTTGCAATGACTCAAATAAAAAGTCAAATAACGTGCATGATTGTGCTAAAATAGAAACATATCTCAACCGCTAGCGAAACTCTTAACAGAACATATGTTGTATTTCAGTTTAAAAAAATCAAAAGCAAACCCTGACATGCTTTGTATGTTATACAAATTTAACAAATACGAAATGTAAAAGCATGTGCGGCCCTGAGATGCTTTGTTTTCATACAAAGAACATACGTATTAACAAGGTTTCAAAGCAATTCTCGACCGTGCAATCATGACCTGTGCGTAAGTTACAAGAATGTGCAGATGACGCAGCTTGGTTAAACATTTACACGCATCACGGATGGACCTATTTGTGACTCGTCCTTTTCTTTTCATTGCATGCAGTCATTTCTGTCAATTATCGCAATCCGAGGTCCGTATATAACGTGTTTGCAATTGTGGCGTTTTTTTAAAGACTGCGTTTAAAGATTAGTCAAATAAAATAATTATAAATTGTGTTTTGCAAATCAACAAAACATAAAAAGGATGAGTCGGTGTTGACGTTTTGATGTTTTGTTAAAAACAGCGTTCAAAGATGTGTCCACTGAAATAACTATCAAGTGTGTTTTGAAAAATACATGCCAAGAAAGGATGTGTCGATGTTGACATTTAATATCCAGTCTCAGGTGGTTGTTATCAAGTAATTTCGTCCAGACGTCGGATTTTTCTATTAGCTGTAAAAAATAAATGATTCGACAAATCCGTCGTACCACAACCTGGTATGCCTTGACATTGATCTCAAACAACAAAGTATACATTAAAGAGATGTTGTTATATATGTCTATGTCTATGGCAACATTAAAGATTTCAATATTGTGCATCCTTTTTAAACAAGATTTCGCGTTATTTAAGTAAGTAGCCATACAACAAATGATTAAAAGAAGAAGTATGTTTTGACATTTCATTACTTAAACGTCAATCCATTAGACTAGTAGTTGCGTTTTTGCAGTTGTACAATTAGTCAGACGTGAATGATTATTGTTACGTCATCATAAAGTACTTTTAAACAACGAACGACCGTGTCTGGTTAAGCATGTTTGCTTGTCAACAGACCATACGGAATATAGCAAATAATAAAGTTAATAGTTTTTATAACTTGTATCTAGAGTAATATTTAGAGTGAATGTCGGAGGTCAACTGTGGCAAACTTAATATAGCTAGATTAAAACTCAAAAAAACATGGCCAGGAGGAAATATATTATTTCCATCAGCTTGTCACGATTTTAGGCAAGTGACCAATTGCCTATAATACGCAGGGCAAAACAAACAACAGTACACAAAACACGAATTTAAACATTCAAAATATTCAAAACTGGGGTCAACAACTTGGAACGGTCAATGCAAAGCAGAATGGGTTTAAGCTGGTTAAAAGGAATGCAGAAACAGCCAGTGTCCGGTTAGCGCAGTGGTTGGTACACTTAGGCGATCCGGGCTCAATCCCCGTACCCGGCAGCATGTGAGTTTGGTTGATGGTCACCATACCGGACAGGTGGGGTTCATCCGGATAGTCCGGCTGCCCCAAACAGCACAAGACCACACCAAAATAAAAAAATACTTCCAGTAGAAAACAATTAGCTGAAAATTGCAGCTAAAATTCATTTAAATTCGTTTAAACGTTCGAGAGTCAAAATGTTAATTAGGTAGGGGAGCTGGGACACATTCCGGGTCCTCACATAATGCAGCCTTAGGCTCGGAAGGACCTTAAAACGCACACACACAAACACACATCCATTATCAATCACAAAACACGCACACGTGTTAATCAACATTTACCACATAGCTTTCCAAAATAAAACAACATACAAAGAATATCAAATGAAATTGATTACAGTTTGATGGTACAATATTTCAATATTCGCCAAAGAAACAGAATTGCTACATTTTGAAGCACGATGACATGAAGTACATTTACATGTAAATAAAGCTTCTATCAAATTCCTTCTTGTTGACAGGATTTCATAACCCAACATATGTTCCACATTCCACAAAACGCCTTTAAAACAGAGTCTCGCTTATTGACAACATTCCTTGAGTTAACCCTTTTATAAAATAAGAAATATAATGATCACTTTTGTCAGATCAAATACATGCATTATTATAGATTCATTGCTAAATGATGAAATATTGAAAAATAACGGAGGAAAAAAATATTTTATCTTTCTGACTAGCCTCGAAAGAGACTTTTTCCAAATAAATTAATTGAAATACAATATATAGTTTAGAGTTTTCTTCAGTCGTATTGGGTCCAGGTTAATACCAGACCGTGTCTAAAGGGTACTTCTTAAATGCAACTGACATTTTAGGTGGTCAACGCGGTAGAAATTTAATTAAAACATCCAGAAAAGTTGACAAGTTATGCTTATGAGTAATTAAGAACACTCTTCCACCGTACCAGTACGATAGTTTTGCAATTTAGGGAATATAAATGTATGTTTTAACCGTGTTTACGAAAACCAGCATGCGTTTGCATTTTGTGCGACCGTGATCCTTGGTTACTTTATAGCATGTTTCTGCTTGGATCGAGAAGACTCAAACCAAGACGGTCATAGTCATTATGTTATTGGTAGGGCCGATATAGCCCCAACAACTTTCGCTTTAAATCCACGGAAAACATAAACTGAAATCAAACATGGCGCTGAAATGTTGTTTTCTTAACCAAATTACCACAGTATACATGAATGAGAAAATAGTACGGGCCTGAAACGTCATACAAGTTACTCATATTAAAAAATAATCAAAAGCATGAAATAAAAATTGTTACTTTTTGTAAGATACTGTCAATAATTTTCTCAGTAAAGTGAACGAATATACCTAGTGTTTTACATGAATTGAAAATTGAGAAGATTAATTGTTTCGCTTTATAGAAGTATTCCCGGAAAGCAGACCCGTATCCTTTTATCATTACGAAATGCAAAAACACCTTTATTTATTAAGAAATGCAAAAACACAGTGACTTTCTATAAGTATCCGTCATCTAAGTGCAAAGGAGGCTTTTGTATATGCGTTAGTAGTATTAGTAAATATATAGATTGTCATACAATACAAAACGAGCATACACAAGAAAATGGCTATGCAATATAAGTTTTTGTATCAATAACATTTAAATAAGGGACAGGCACTACTCATGAATCCATGTATTCGATTATTATATTTATAAATACCTATATTCAAATGCCCGAGCTTTATTACATCTATAAATAGTTGTGTTCTTGGAGGTAACAAATGCCAACATTGAATGTATATTTCATGCTTTTTTAAGAAGTTGTATGAAGAAATAGTTGTTCATGGATATCTTACAATCTTGTCAGTTGAAATTTGCCTGCTTGAGCTAAATCAAACAGATACATTTGTTCAAATATGATTGGTTACAATTTGAGTAACTTAAATGTGATAAATGGATTGGATAATTAGCTGTTTTGTATTGGTAACAATACAACGATATGAGACGAAAGTGTGTAGGGGGTTGGAGGGGGGGGGGGGCTCAGTTTTCTTAACTGAGATCCATTTACATGTCAATTAGCTGTTTTTTTATTGGTAACACTATAACGATATGAGACGAAAGCGGTAGGGGGACTCTCAGTTTTCTTAACTAGCATGCCAATAAGCTGTCCGACCAGCGCAGTGGCTGGTACACGCGCTGCTCAAATAAGCGACTCGGGTTCAATCCCCGTTCCCGGAAGCATCTTAGTTTGGCTGGTGGTCACCATACCGGATAGGTTGGGTTTCGGCCGGGTACTCTTGCTCCCCATCCCCCCTCCCACAACACAAGACCAATTCAAAATTGAAAATATTTCAGTAAAAACAATATAGCTGGAATAACAGATTTAATAAAAAATTCCTCCCAACTTTCTAGGGTCTAGTAAGCTTATTAGGTAGTAGTGCGGGGACACAATCTAGATCCACACATAATACAGCCTCAGGCGCGGAAGGACCTCATAAACTTCGAAATACACACACACACACACACGCTGTTAATTAGCTTGGACTGTAATATGTTAACACTTTTTCAAATCGACTCTGTAATTGAACACATTTTGTGTTTTGATCGCAAAGTATCCTTTCAATGAAAATCGTATATCCGAATTGTAATCGTTTATTAGAAGGTTCGGCCATTTTTCGAATATTCGGATATTCTGCAAAACTATTGTTACTAATATTTGTTAATGTATAAAGTATAATTTCATGCAATCACTGTTTATACTAGAGAATATGTTGACTCTTTTTCAAATATTTCATAAATGAATTGTAGTAGTACAAACTGTTCCAAGGTGGCACACAAATTCACATTTTGATTGCAGATATATTGTCTTTACATGTCTTATTCCAAATTAAAATATGAACAGAACAGAAACAAAAGTAGCGGGTGGTTTTTTTATATACCATCTTTTAATTTCACCGTTAAAAGGGTAAAAACAATACGAAACGTATTGTATGGAGTCTCAAAATTAAAAAACCAGTACCATTATGTTAGTAAGACCAAACAAATCGTTTGTTTCTACTAACTTTGTCAAAAAATCAGTACATCGGATTTACTTTTTTGGTAAACTTTGTTTAACGACTCCCAATTTATTAAACAAAATTCGATCACATGCAGAAATCTTCCAAATCTTTATTGAACATTCTTTTTTTATGTAATTTTAGTTAATTTAAAGATCATTTTATGATCAAATGTAGCAAACTGCTCGCAAACTTAGTGGTTATTTTAGTGAATTAAGCAAATCTTATAAAAAATAATCTAAACATGGGAAACGAAAGAAAAGTTTTAGGGCCTACAACAAACAGCTGTTTTTTACGTCTAACAAGATGGAACATCAATATTTAAAAAAAATGTTGATATACAAGGATATGTTATTTCGGCAACGTCAATCATATGATTAAACTCCCATTTTAACACATATGGGCTCAGCGTTGATTATACAAATGGATAAGATTGGCTTGGCTATAATTAATGGGATTCAGGTAACAAGTATCGTCAATTATCTATTTTAAACCAAGCTAATTCAAAGTACTTTCAATACCAAATATCCAAATAAAAATAGCATTGCTAAGCGTGTATGTACCTACGGATTAGACTTTTGTTTCAAACGTGGTCTAGTTCCGAATAACTACTGTTGTTGCTAGTTTTGATTTTTTGTTGCACATGAACACATAAATAATGGTTCATATTATTGATCGAAAGCAAAATACGGAAGAAGACAAATTTTAAATATCGTTTCGTTCGTATAAAAAAAATAACTGTTAATATAATTAATCAAAATAAAATACGGACAATGACACATCTTAAATAGTGTGTTTACATAACTTATCAGTTGAGCAATCTATCAAAATGATAACATGGAATTTATATTAAATAGTTCATGATAATTAAGTCCAAAGAGCATGTCCGACTATTTAAAAAACAAATTGAACTAATCCATTATACCATGCTTCTAGTAATTTATGTGCACGATTATGCAAAAAACGAATACAAATGTGTTAACATATTAGGCAAATTGTCGATAAATATTATGGAGTCATTACTGCGTTTGTACTAGCACTGTTTGTACTAGCACTGTGATTGATGACATACTCATCAAAACAATGACACATTTAAGCACATAGTCACGTTTCTCTGGTTTTAATCTAATCATAAAGTAGTTAAATGGTAACTAAATTAAGCAAAAATATAAACATGTTTACTTTGTTGAATTTGGGATGTGAAGCTGTGACGTCAG
Organism: Dreissena rostriformis; assembly: GCA_007657795.1. Taxonomy (NCBI): domain Eukaryota; kingdom Metazoa; phylum Mollusca; class Bivalvia; order Myida; family Dreissenidae; genus Dreissena; species Dreissena rostriformis. Next base: position 12,243 of record VMBQ01000704.1, on the reverse strand, counting down.
TTTCTATTGAATGTTATATACATCTGGGCAAAATGTGAGTAAGGTTCGAGGACGCTTATACCAGTTGCATTGTATACCCATCCTCATACTCGTGCTCATCATCACCGTCCTCATACCTACGCTCAGAATTGCTTTCGTCATCATCTCAAGCGTAATCTCATCTTCGCCTGTGGTCCTGCATGCGTAAATATCGCAAGTACAATGAATGAATCTTATTTTCATTGAATGCTTCAACATGCATCATCGTCATTTACTGCATGCTGAGAGTAACGAACCAATCTATAAACTGATTGATCAGCCTAAACGTTCTTTGAAGTTAAATGTTGTTTTTGGTGAGATGGTCGATAAAAAAATTAATTATATAACTATCGACGATTATTTTTCAATATGTCATAAATCAAAATTCATATTCATGGGCGTTATAGCTAGGGTGACATAACGTTTTGGGGAATTTCTGTTCAAAACTAAATGTTAAGAAACGTTTATTTTCATGTTGTGAAATATTAAGAGTGATACGATTGTAAATTGTAAACGTGTTATGCTCAGACTTTGTTGAGATGCGACCAAATATCTACAAAAAAATCTTTGTCAATAACATTCCAGTCATGTATGTGTTTTATTGAAATACATGTATATGTATAGACTATGCTGTTTGTCAATATTCGCAAATCATAAGTAATTCTGAGTTAAAACATCATCAATATATATTATCGGAAGTAATTAATCGTTTACTATGTTGTGATATAATGTTTGTGGTTTAACATTTTGCGTTGCGCTTTTTCATTTGTCAGTGTGTTAGAATATCATATGTGTCAGTTCTAACATTGTTTGTCATATAATACCTTTAGGTGATATCTCAGTCGAGAAAACCACACAGAAATTGTTTGTTTGTAAATAAAATCGACCCTTAAACATTGTTTTAAGGTTATCTGACCTCTCGTATATGCAAGTGTCATAAAACTAAAATTGGACAAGTTATGACGAAATGTCATTGACTTTGCACGGCTTAGTATTGAACTTGGCCTTTAATAAACTGTGAAAATCTATTTATATGAATACTTAATACAGGAAACCCCATTACCTTAGCATGTTTAAAAGTAAATATAACATTAAACGTTCACACATTCGTGTCATAGCAAACACAGCTTTTCTGTAAGTTGAAATCATGTTTTTCCGAATAAAGCGTTCACACAGAGAAAGAATTTCTGAGATTGCGTAAACAACAAAACGGGTGCAATAAAAATATAAGGTTGTATAATGTATTATTCTAATGAAATATATATTAAGAATAAGTTATGTTGCGTTAGGCATTGCATTACAAACAATGATTTTTGGACGAATTGTACAATTTGTTTCGTTCCACGATGTATTGCTATTCATGTTTGGGAGACTTTAAGAAACCTGTAATTGTCAATATCACGCTATCTACAACATACCTTTCTCGATTTGCCTGTTTGTCGTCACATGCTGACCCCATATCCTCTATTTGGTGTCAGTAGACTATATGGGGCAGTAGAAACATTGAAAATGACCGCCCGGAATCGTCGATTCAACAGCGCATTTGAATTTTCTACTGCTTAATTAATAATTTGATGAGATGGACAGTAGTTGGCGTGATATAATCGTTACAGGGTTAGTTACTAACCTGATGCGGGTCAGGTCAGTAACTAACCCTGTAATTATTAATACTATATACATAGTTCATTAAAATTGTTACTATTAAAACAAAACAAAACTAGAAAGACCTCTAAACGTCCTTTACGGTTTTGATTTGGTAAGCTTGATGTTCTTGTTTTTTGTTAAGACAATGTATAACACTATATCAATGACATTGCAATAATAAATACAAATGATTTATTCGCATTCCGATATATAAACAATATATCTTAACAATAAAAGTCATGATAAACATACGATATATAAAGGACATCATTTATTGCAGACGCAGGTATTTAACGTCGACTTCCGTGATGTTATAGTTGGCATTTCATTTATTTAAATTAAAAAAACACACTCGTTTTTCATATTTTTTTATTTGATTTGTGATAAGCGTCTCAATAACCACAAAAACAACAATAGTTATAGTTAAAAAAGGTGAATGTCCTATGACGTTATAAGTTGATGATTCACATATAACTGGGAAAACAACATTAATACACATTAACACTAACATAATATAACTTCAAGGTTGAAGCTATTCTCAAGCTGAACATTTGATACACATAAGTTCATTGCATTTTTATTACAAGTAATTCCAAGCATTAAATGACGTTAATAGAAATTTATACCAAATGTCAATCTTAGATGTAGCCAACGATGAATCTCCGGAAACTATATCAGGTGAGAAAGTTTTTTTTTTTTTATCCACTACTTTTATAACAGAAAACCAACTATAAACAAACCATGGTTACAACTGGGAACACCACGTCAGAAAAGTCAATGCAAGGCATTGAAATGTTAACCTGATTGAGGGCTATATCATTATGCATACATTTAATTGGTTAAATGAATTGATATTAAGTGTTTAAATGATGCTCATTATATTGTTTAGTTATATTCAAAAGTGCATTTTAATGTTTGCACCAACTGGAATATTGAAAGATGACATGCAAAATGCGGTGACATCAATCCGTATCATCTACTATATATATTTTTTTATAATCGCATTTAGAAAAGTTTGAGTAATCAATCTGTTTCATTATTGTCATTAAGATTAAGATATATTGATGAATTAACGGAGATAGAATGTGTTGCAACATTGTAAAATCATTCTCTGAAATATGATATGACAACATTTATTGCGATAAACCACATATGTTAATAGTATAAGACTGTGTGGCAAAAACAAAGTTGAACTTTCAAGTGTTATTATTGCTGTAGAATTGTGTGGACGTAAAACTTAAACCATCCACTAAGTGTGATATGTGCTTTGAAAACGTCCAACGACTGAATTGTGTCCCAAGCACCCGTCCACGTCTTAATACCATTTAGCCAGACTGTGTGAAAAGGGGGTTTAATGCATGTGCGTAAAGTGTCGTCCAGATTAGCCTGTGCAGTCCGGAAAGGCTAATAAGGTGCGACACTTTCCGCCTAAACTTGATTTTGCTTTGAAAAGACTTTCTTTAAACGAAAAATATCATAAAAGGGGAACGTGTCGTCACTGATTAGCCTGTGCGAAAAAGGATAAGCTTTATTTAAGCATTTAATTTCCGTGATAAAATATGTTACGCATGGTATATTTATCTCATTTTCTGTATTTGCATGATATCACTCGATGTCTATCGATTGCTGATGATTTTAACTTTTATTTATTTTAAAAATAAACACATAACTCAAATATAACAAAATAATGGGATAAAAGGTATACCATGAAAGTGTCGAATACAGATTAGTTTATTTGCTAGACATTAACAAGTGGACTATTCGCCAAGACATGCTGTTTAAGCTTTCTAAGCATGGCTTTATAACCTTATCTGTATTCAACAGTTAGTTAGTATTCTCTTTTAATCAATAAGGTACCCCATTACTTCACGGTGTTTGTGGCATAAATAGAAACAGAGAAAAGATGCACGGTGCATTTTGTGCGTCCTTATCATCTATCATACGTGTCCTTACTTCTAACTTCTAAAGTATAGTTTGATATGCAAACAACACCTAATTGACCAATTGCATAGAGAAAAAATCAAACCACACTACCAGCACGAATCCACTTGGAAACATGTGTTCATGTACGAATGGATGATTTTAAAACGTGGTTTATACTAAAATGTGATATTTATATGTAAGGCACTCTAGGAATATTGTATAGAATAACAAACATTCCATTCAATCGTGTGAATACATTAGGAAGAACGGAAATAAAGGGCATTCCGAATAAGCAGCTATTAGAGTCAAGTAGTGAAGTTATTACATTAAGAAAACAAACACATTCAGAGGTTGTATTAATAGCTTGGCAGGGGTTTAAGCCTTTTTCTGGCGAAAACCGGATCCGTCTGACGTGCTATTTTGCACTAATGTCACAATATGTTTGGAACCGCCATCATACAAACAGTACAACATCGAAGAGCTCACATGAAGAGTGATGTGCCTTATATCCTACCCTCGTTCGAGTATGTGCTTGAAGTGCACACACAATATCGTAAATGAAATGATTTTTCAATATAATAATTTGTGAAATTAAAGTAACTTTATTATTGAAAATCGATAGGGTTAGTTTGCTTCATGTCCATTTTTTTGCAAATTAGTTACTCTGTGTCCATTATGTCAACTGCAACTTTAACGAACTTGATAAATATTTTAGCGTAATGCTTTATCTCCAACAACATTCTTTGATAATATGCTCAATGTATATATTAAAACACAAAATATATATACATTAATAATTTTCATAAATGTGCCTAGCTTATCAGCATAAAAATTTGTTGACTTTCACTCGCCACTAAAGGAGATATAACTATCTGGAACATTAAAAGGTGTTCTCTAAAATTCGAAAATTGTTAGAATAGGAAACATTCCGTTTTGGCGAAGAATTGTAAACCATCAAACATATGCACATTTTGCAAACACATTTGTCTCGTCGTGCCATAATAACATTTATGTTCATGACAAAAAAGCATAACTATGATACTTTATCAATATTTTAATTTTTGAAAATTTCATTTTTTATTTAAATCCAGTAACACTCAAAGATAAAAAAAACACACCAAAACATGATTTATTCGATATTTCTTTTTTAATTACTGCTACAAGTAACTTATGCTGATTGTGCGTGAAATAAATTAATAGCTTTTTTATTGTTACACAATCGTTCAGTTAATGCAACCGTACACATATCATGTGTCTTAGTTTTCTTGATAGGAACGAAGTAATCAAAACAGATTACAATTCATATTTTTACAATTCAAAAGCACTATTGATATTCAAAAATACGCAAGGCGACTTTATTCATTGAAAATATATTACGCCTTAAAACCCGCAAACAAGGACACTCTCTTATCATCTTCATTCTGTTGAGTGTTTATAACTTAAAAGTAATTGTTGAAGCCCCTTACCTCCCTCGTACTAGGAATTCCATAAATACCCGTATTCGCGGCTCATACATGTAATGTATATATGAGCAAGTTTCAAGTTTATTTTTATTGGAACATCGGCAAAACGCCTTTGACCATTTACATACAAGTTAACAAATTATGGTAAAAGTGCACCAGTTTCATAAAACAAAAAAAAACATGTTAATAGACATAAATTACAATGAAAATTATTCAAACATTATGTACAAAATATAATGTATTAACAACTTGGTAAGAAGAAAACAAAGTAATACATGAACACTATATCTATGGTTTCGTACAATATTAATTTAAGGAACAGCAAATACTTCTAACTTTTCCTCACGGGGTTTCATTGCATCAGTAATAAATCTGGTAAAATTGTTTGTTAATATAGTGATTATGATTATATAATAAGTAGTTTGTACTAGTACTATGAGTGAGAACACGTTCTTTTTTCAAAAATATGTTAAAAATAATGGAAAAATAGTTAAAAACAAGGTATTGTTCACGTGTATGTCACCCAAAAAGAATTGAATATGTCACGTATTACAGCCTCCGTTGACACGCCTTCCACAACATTTAAAATCGCATTAACATTGATACAATAGGTATGTTCAATAAAAATAAACTACAAGATATAAGCTAATTGATGCATTGTTATTAGTGAGAGATTTAATTCATTAAACGCTTAAATACGGTTCGTCGCCGAATTATTAATGTTTAAGTACACTTAGGTCATGGTGTAGACAATGATATGCATAATGATTCGATAAATGACAAAAGTGGTTTAATCAATCATTACCATTACATACTAGTTTAAGGTTAAGAATGAATTTTGGCATTTTTTATGTAATAAACCGAGTCATTTGGTTTATGATTGCGAAATGTGGATGCAATGTCAACACAAAGCACATTTATATTCGTAAAAAATCCACAAATTAAGTTGCATCCATTTAATCATCTGTGTCGCGACTTGTATTTATTCTTGTCTTAACAAAATATACATATTTGCCATATGTTGTGATCCATGTTCTAGCGGTAACGTATGTATCTGAAAGAGTGTACGTGCTCCCGAGACACAGAAATAACACAAATTCCTACGAAAGCTCTCTTTGATGAAGCGTCAATTTATTCCATTATTAGTGTTATACCGATTTCACCTGAGTGCACTAAAGGTTTACCCTAATGTCCGCCTTTCTGTCTGTAAATTAAAGTGCATGTTCATGTAGTTAAATTCAAAACTTTACAATACACATTTCATAATTGATGACATTTCATATATGTTTAAACAAGGTTAATAAAGACATGTTTGGTTGAGAAAACCTGTAGGAAAAGAGGTTGCGGAAAAAGAACGGTTATACCAGAAGTTGTTTTTTTATAGTGTTTTTAGTTTAGCTGTACGTTGTGACAGAGTGATTTGTCCGATTTGTTTCCGACATGGTATGAATATGTAATTGCAGGCTCATAATTAAATTGCCTGTCATGTTTATCCCCTTTTTCTGTAAAATATTAAATGTTAAATGTTTTGACATGTCTAATTACGTCATCTGACGTTAACGCCTTAGTGTATTCAAAAATGGAAGTAGGAGCTATGTGTGTAACACACCATCTTGATTTCGTTCTCATGATTGGTTTATCATTTGCATTATCATTATCGTTTTCTACGACGTTTCTGATAACAAATCTGAAAACAAAATAGTGAATACAACTTTCGTTTTAAATTTCGACACAATAAGTGTTTTTTGTAAATAAAAGAAAGAAATATTTTGACCAGCATACCATGAATGTTTGCAGTGAAATATTAATTTGTTAAATCACTCCATGATCATTATCCAGAAAAATGTGCTCATCATATTAAGTTATTTTTGTGTATATCCTTCTCGTCTCTAAATTATTATACAATTATTGACTAATGGGTCATTAATAATTCAAAATGATCTGATATGCACTCATAGTAATGGATATTAAACTATTTTAATGCGCCATCACGATCTATTCAAATAGTTGTTATTATGTTTTACATAATTTAATGTCAATATTTTGTAATTTATTCTATATGTTTGATCATAAATTTCAGATATGCTGAAAATAAAATAAAAAATGTATACAATTAGAATAAGTTACAAACAAGCAATCGTTCGAAATCTAGAATGTTTTACTTGCGATTGAAGTGCCGCCATAAATCCGTATGGGGCAGGAGGTTACTTATGCGATGAGTTTGACAAGCGACAAGCGAAATAATCCGTACACCAAAATTCTTTTATTTCCTGATTGTGTTTATATCTTTATTCGATATATTAGTAAAATAATTTAACATCATTAAATATTTTTTTTTAATTATTAAAACATTATTGTATTATTGCAAGGGATCAAAAACAACAGCGAGTAGCATAATACAGATTAAGTTCTATGTACTTCACCGATTGATGAAGTGGTATAGTATTATTAGAATTTTTAACATTGATAATACACCCATATTTAGGTATAAAACTCTGGTATAAGATCATATTGTGTTGTGATAATGTTATTATGTCCATGGGTCAGAAACAATGCTAAAACAAGGCCATCATAATTAAGATGTCGATGTTACTACAAATTGTTTACAAATAATCTGAAGGCATAACAACGAATATTATCTATTAGTATCACATGTGTCGAATTGTGTTGAGTGACAACACGTCATATTTGTTATGGCGCGGATACGTGTTGACATAATTTGACGTTGAAGAACATAGGTTTATTGGAAATAAAACTCACATAACAGAACGATACTGTATTCGTTTTCACAGGTTACAAAACAATAACATTTTGTAATAACATGTGAGCTTATTTATAAGAGAATTACACAAACCTCAAATAAACAGTAGTATATACGATAAATCATAGACAACTGTGTTTATGTGAAAATTCTCCGGTACAGTAGAGAGTCAGTAACATAGTGGTTATTTAAACAATATATTGTCTAAATTGAAACAATAACATATGTTATATTTATACTTCTAGATTTACATGTTAAAAGTTAACCAAATGAAAAGAAATATATGTTTAGTGTTGAATAAATTTATAGTTTATATTGCGAGTCTAAAAACAGATTAGTGTGGAAATCGTCGAGCGCTAAAATGATTCGTGTCGGGCATGATGCTTTTCATCTATATAAAATTGTCTTTTAATATCCGTATATACGATAAGTTATAACTCGATTGATAACAAGTAGGTTCTGTTTGTAAAACAATATTGTTGGTTCCCCTTTGCTTAATATTCGAGTAACGATTTCGGTGTATCAGATTGTTAACAAACTATTTATAACATAGCACTATTTTTACCTGTATGCAGAGTTGAACCTGCATCATGCCTTCCATTTGGAAGTGTGTACAAATCATGAAAGTAATGCGTGTATGCTTCATAAAAGGCATGCACACAAATTGTACACGTTCGAAATAAATGACGGTAGGCGTTTATTTCAATCCAATTCGCCTGATGGGGCACATGAGGACATCATACATTCACAAGAGATGAACGTTCGTAATATATGGTCTTTGGCGTCTGAACCATAACTACATTGTATATAACCTTTGTATTTTGCACAAGTTTATATTTGTATTGATGTTCGAATGACAAACGTCCTATTACATTATTTTTTCAAACAAATGTAACAAAATTGATGTCATCGTTACAAAAGTACGAGAAATGATTTCAACTTTTGAAATATACTAAGAATGGCATTATTTTTGTTCGTTTAGTCTCTTTAGACGCGATGACTGGCGATATCCCTGCTGTGAATGATCTGAATAGTAGTGTGTATGTACCTTTCGTACCAGTAATCAATTAAAACGAAATTATTTTTGTCAGCGGGTTAACGTCATAAAAGTTCTAAAAATGTAACGCTCATTTATCGAGGATATTTTAAATATGTCACCGTAAAATTTGCTATGAACCATTTGTACATTCCAAACTGTTTTGTCAACGCAGATTTATTTCGAAAGAAATAAGATTGATAGCAAAAGGTGTTGAATTACGTTCAGTAGCACCTGTTCTGTTAAGATTACACTATGAAAACACACTACATAGACACGAATGGATGTTGTCCTTAATTATGAACACATTATTTAGGACATACTAGATCTATTTCTGATGTGAAGAAACGTCGGGATAGTTGTTGTTGATCTAGTTTTTCTTGACTTGTTATGGTCAACACTTGGTTTGTTTTTGTAATCTATTATATTACCATTACATGTTATGGTATTTGTACAATATATTTAACTTAAGCCGGCTGAGTTGTTGCATTTTTTACAATATGTCTTTATCGTGCCATTTTGTTAAAAATTGCTCATTTTCTATATAAACGATATTTCTGTGACCTATATGTTTTATCTTATTTTTTGACAGAATAAATATACATATGAGATGTTTGGCAAAATTCTACTATTTTGAACTTTGTTAAATCTAAAATATGTGGCTGAAATAAATAATATCAATTTTATTGGTCGTATAGAATTTTTAAAATTCGATTTCCTAGTATAAATGCCATGTTATGCATTTTAGTGATGATGTTTGTTTTCGTTCAGTTTAATTGTTGTACTCAAGCTTTCAAACTGTCTTAAATATTGCTAGTTGTTACTTTTTATCAGCGATTTTGTTTTATTTCAGTTTTAACACAAGCAGTCACTGAGCAGTTTTATGTAAAAGTGCATGCTCCATCAATCATGATCAATGCAAAAACAAAGCCGTTTTGTGTTCATATTTCACATATTATTTGAATGTATAATCTCCAGACAAATTACAAAAATCAAAATACTGATATAAAACCACTTAAAATTTATTGAGTTTTTCTGCGAAGTGTAAGTAAACAAACAAATGACATTAATTTGTCAAAATCAGATTTCATTAAACAGTATCTTTCGACAACAAGACCACCCATTCATTTCTTTTATTTTGTATGTCCCCCAGTCTATACTGGGGGACATTTTGTGTTTGCCCTGTCTGTTGGTTTGTTGCTTTGTTGCTTTGTTGGTTTGCACAAATTTCAACATTTGGCAATAACGTTTGCAATATTGAAGATAGCAACTTGATATTTGGCATGCATGTGTACATGTATCTCATGGAGCTGCACATTTTGAGTGGTGAAAGGTCAAGGTCATCCTTCAAGGTCAAAGGTCAAATATATGGGTCAAAATCGCTCAAAGAGGACATAGTGTTTCACAAACACATCACTAGTTATAATTATATTTATATGTACAATGGTGTTGTGCATTATGATTTTAATGCAGCCAAAATTAACAACTTGTCTGATTATAATGTATGCAAAGCAATAAACCGTCGTATCAGAAAACATGTATGCAAAAGATTGGTCTGTTTGTTTGGTGAATAGCCCGTTAATTAATTAATTTATTAATTAATTTAAAATAATGAATAAACGCTATGACGTCAGAGGTGCGACCTAACTCCGCATATCGATTTGAGTTTTTGCCCCTGGAAATGTCTTCCTCCAGACCGCTAAATGCATGTAAAAATCGCTTTCGGTGTAAATTAATCTGGTCGCTGGCAGCTTACGTCATGCGATCATTATTATCTGCTGCAATATAGACTGTTGTTTGTCGGAGGTGATCTCGACTGACCGCTAATGCAAGGTGACCGCTTAAATCATGCGACCGCTAAGTCCGGGTGGACTGACTGTGTATATAACCGGTGCATATAAAAACATTAAACCACTGTACGGACATGACACACGAGAGCGTTAATAATACTGTATAATGCAATTTATTGACAATTAAATGCCGTTCTATAATATTAAAAAAAAATCACGTATTCAAAATTAACAATAAAGCAACATAACATCCGCTTTAGAGGACTACACTTTGTGGATTAAGTTTAATTGCAACGAAAATACCTAGTATGCAAGCGAACAGCTAACGTTGCGACAATTTTCTTCCACCAAAAAATGTTTCGGATCCTTAAATACCAGCACATTATAATAATAGTCCATGAAATTGTCGTTGATTGCTTACTTGTAACTGAAACTCATATGAATAGTGGTCAAATATTCACCAGTCATGGCTATTGCTTACAGTAAGTGAAGAAGTAATGTCATAACCTGCTTTTAGTGGTATAACTTCGACTTACCGGTCGGCGGTCAGCGTATGTGATAGAGCGAAATAGCAATATTTGCCACTTCGCACTGTTGGTGTTTTTCCGCGTTNTATATTTTCTTTTCGTATAGGTACCAAGAAAGGTATAATGATTATGCTATTGTAACATACATGAACTATAATTAGCATGCATTTAAGTACAGCTAATTGTAAGTTAGCTTAATATAAGAAAACAATTCCATTACAATCACATATTGTTCTATGACCATCAAACATGTACATACCGCTATACTAATAGCATGAGCATGGACCTCGTGAAACACATTTTGTTACTTTAGATTAGTACAAAGTATTATTATTATTGCAATTGTCATATAAAAACCTTATATATGTAAACTACAGTATATTTGATATGTTGATGTTATAAATTAGCTTAATTACAATTTAACGTAATTAGACATATTTAATTACATATATACTATCGATAGCTATTAATATAAATGTCCAATATTTAATAATACATGCATGCATTATTACAATATCACCTAATGTTTCTTTGTATAATCATTAATTATCGACTTTGTACACATTGAATGTTTACTTTGTCCACTTGGGCTTTTGGCCTTTTGGATGTATTATTGAATAAACTTTACACACCTTTCTTGTATGATATTGGTTATATTTTACAATAATTGTTGACGACAGATTACGGTTCTTGGGGTGACTGGCCGCGCACAAAGAGACCTGATATCGAGCCCTCTCGCTCGGTCACTCTTTCTCCTAATCTTAAAATAAAAGAGAGAACTGTATGCGCTAAATGATGCTGCTATTGGTAACGAGTGACGAATCTGCCTAGTACATAGATACCATAGAGACATAGTTTTAGATTCTACATGGGATTTCTGGGGTCAATTGGAGAATCACCATTATAAAAAAATAAAGGAACTGGTTTGCATGTTACTAATGATATCTGTCATATAATATTTTGACATCTTTGCTAAACAGCTTGCCGAAGTGAAGTAGGCTACCATGTTAAAGATAATATTAGAATATTATGCTATGAAGTTTATCATTCGAGACTTTTATTGGTGGTGGTGGTGGTGGTG
>VMBQ01000703.1:212849-235478 GCA_007657795.1 Dreissena rostriformis | reverse complement strand
TGTACCAGCATGCAGACGATATTGATGTGGCTAATGACTTCTCTACGGTCGCAGCTGCAACATGTGCTCTTAATGCTGTTGTTTCAGTTGTCACATGGGACATGGTACGTGAGGCCACAACATCAGATCCTACCTTTGAAAGCCTTATCAACTTCCTGGAGAGCGGCTTTCCAGACGACTGTAGGGAACTACCAGCAGTACTGCGACCTTATCATCGGTTTGCAGCAAGCTTATGTGTTGTGGACGGTGTGGTTCTCATGGGCCAAAGAATAGTCATTCCCCCAGCACTTCGTCAGTCAGTTCTCAATGCACTCCATGCAGCTCACCAAGGGGTTAGTGCAATGCGTGCAAGGGCCATGGATTCTGTGTACTGGCCGGATATCTCAATTGACATTGCGAGGATAAGGGACCAGTGTACGCATTGTCATCGGACAGCTAAGTCAAACCCGATGCAGCCCCCTTCAGACATAACCCTGCCAGACTACCCGTTTCAGATGATATGCAGTGACTACTTCACCTTCAACAGTAAAGAATATGTGGTCATTGTAGACAGGTACTCCAACTGGCCTATGATATACAGATCAGAGTCAGAGGCGGAAGGCCTTGTGAAACGGCTGAGGGAAACATTTGTAACGTTCGGCATTCCTGAGGAACTAACATCTGATGGTGGACCACAATTCACATCTGGACAGACTCAAGCGTTCTTGAAGGCCTGGGGAGTTCGACACAGAATTTCATCCGTCGCAAACCCACATGCCAACCTGTAGGGCTGAGCTCGCTGTGAAAAGTGTCAAGCGCATGCTGATGGACAATGTTACTGCGACAGGGTCCCTGGATATAGACAAGTTCCAGAGAGCTCTACTGATGTACCGTAACTCTGTTGACCCGGAGACCAAAGTGTCCCCTGCATTGATCTTGTTTGGACGACCCATCCGGGATGCTATTCCAATACCGATAAGCAGATACACCCCTCATGAAACTTGGACTGAGTTGCTGTCTAACCGGGAGTTGGCGCTGGCCCGACAGCACTCAAGGGATCTTGAGCGATGGAATGAGCACACCCGGAGGCTGCCACCACTCCAAGTGGGTGACCATGTGTACGTACAGAACCTGGTTGGGAACCATCCTCGAAGATGGGAGCGTTCTGGGACGGTAGTGGAGGTTCGGCAGTATCATCAATATGTCGTTCGGATGGATGGTACAGGCCGGCTGACCATCCGCAATCGCCAACATCTCCGAAAGTTCACTCCTTTCCACGCCCCCTGCACACCAGGCTTGTCAAGTATACCCACTGTAGAACAATCAGGAGAGGTAGTTGCCAATGGCTCGACTCCAGTCACAGCTACTCAGCCAAAGGTGTCTGTGCCTACTACTCCACCTGGTAATTTGGGCACGCCTGTCAGCCCTGGCACAGATCTAACAAGGACCACCAATCACGGGCGTCAAGCAGGGATGCTATCCACACCAGAAGTTCCCCACACGCCTCTTAACCATAGCGCAGCACCGCCAAGGGGTTCATCGACAGGACTACAAAGATCACTGCCAACCAGTGCTTCCATGCCGAAGTCAACCCACCATCCAGGGCTGAATCCCAAGCGCCTTAGTTTTGGTCAACCAAACAATCACACCCCTACGCCAACTGCGACCACACCGCATGCTCTTGCTCGTCTTCAACCGCACAACCAGGCTGGGCGTAAAGAACCACCTCTTCGACCTTCGAGACGGGACACTGACGGATAGCCTTGTATTGATAAGAATCGGGATTTGTGATCGAACTGTATAGACAATCCGTGTAGACAATCCAATTTTGAAGACCTTGTTCCTTAATTATAGTGATTCAGTTTTAATGGCAGCGTACTATTGACAATTCCATCAATAAGTTTTGTTTAAGTCAACATTCCATACACTGTTAGTCTTTTTATTTCATTTACTAAGTTTTTGACGTGCCCTTGAAAAATTATCCCTGGGGGAGGAGAAAACTAATCATCCATCATTATATATTGCAGGTAGCAGTCATCCTTTTCCATACTCCTTCATTTTGATATATAAGACTAGTAATCATAGGGGGGAGAGGGAATAATTTGACAAGTTTTGTATTGTGATTGTATTTTGATTTACATGCCATTTTATTGTATCATGTGTACGTCGTGATGGAAAAGAATTTCATCCTTTGAAATATAAGTGATCAAGGAATTCGACTGTGTCATTTAATCTACTGGCAAAGACCAATGCACATGGGAAGTATCGAGCCAATTGGTCAATCCATTCACAAGTAATTGATTGGAAACAAAATGGTCTTACCACAGACAGACCAGCAAAACAATATAACTGCCTCTTCTTCAAAGAAATGAGTTTGTTTAACCAGTTAATTAACCAGTTCTAATTGATGGTTAATTGGTTAATGGTTAAATAACCTGTTGAATTCCTAAAAACAGTATCATTATCTACATCATGACCAGGCATCTGACCATTTACTGGTTGAATATGGAATAAAATAAGAAAGAGAAAAAAAAATCCTCCACTGCCAATTTACCAACAATAACAAGAGGGCCATGATAAAATTAAGCGCTCACTTGAGTTCACTGACACCAATTGTTGAAGGAATGGCCTGGTGACCTAATTTTTGGACACATGTGATCAAGATTTAATCTTAGTGTAAATAGTGTCCAGATAAACATTCTGACCAAGTTACATCAGATTTCATAAATAGTCGGCCTCTAAAGTGGTAACAAGGTTTTTCTAAGCATTGACCTTGTGACCTAGTTTCTGGACACACCTGACCCAGATTCAAACTCAAACTAAATATTTCCAGATAAAAATTCTGACAAAGTTTCAGCAATATTGAATGAACAAGAGATGTGTTTGTCAGAAATACAATGCCCCCTACTGATTTTTTTTTTACCTTTGACCTTGAAGGATGACCTTGACCTTTCACCACTCAAAATGTGCAGCTCCATGAGATACACATGCATACCAAATATGAAGGTTACATGTGAAGCGACATAGAAGTTATGAACATTTTTCAAAACCTAAATGCAAAGTGTGACGGAATTTCAGAAGGACAGACGGACAGTGCGATCACTATATGCCCACCTTTGGGGGCATAAAAATGTGTCCTCTAGAGAGGCAATGAGCTAAAAGTCGACCCTGCACACAGCATGAAGCTGGACATAGGGTGATCACAATATCTCACCTTGAGCACTTCATGCTCAGGTTAATTTAAACGTTATTCGGGTCAACAAGTTTTTATGAGGATTGGACTTAAATGTGACTTCTAGAGTGTTTACAAGGTTAAACTAAAGCCATATTAGGAAAACTGTCACACCCCTTTGTGGCCATGTTTTTCTGCAAATTGGGACCATTTTCAAACAGACGGTGCACGACCGACAAAAGGCGATCACAAAAGCTCACCAAGAGCATGTTGTGCTCAGGTGAGCTAAAAATAAAAAATACATTTATTTATATATACAATATTGGAACTAAATATGATATCTGTAAATTATAATTTAGGTGTATTAATGTTTGTTTGTAATTTTTAGTAAATTTATTGACTAAACATATGCCGGTATGCATGTTTAACGTTACTTATTGCAGCGCTTTTGCCAACCAGTCAGTGCAGTCATGCGCATAAAATCCAAATTATACACAATAACAATCAACTGGTGTATTTTTTAATTAGAATAGAATGTTCTGGTCCCGGGCCCATTGCAAAATAAAACCAATTACAAAAAACCCTGTACAAAATAAAATAATTATGTCAATCTTGACAAATAAGCATGCGAGTTGTTTCAGAAAAACATTTCGGTGAATGCTGTAAATGTTCACCAATTTCCTTTCATTATTGATCCCCCCTTGAATTTTAAACATTCATTTGAATTTATACTTGAAAATGAAAATAAAACTTATCAACAATATAAAAAATCAGAATAGGGTAACTCACCCTTGAGTCGGACAGGTTAGCAGTACAATTCTATAATAACAAGCTGTTCGATCAAAGCCGGGACTCAGCTTGTCCAGCCTTTTAGTTCCATATCTTATGAATTTTTTTTATAATAACTGTTTAGTTCCCAGCTTTTTTTCATTAAAAAATAGTTGAAAATCAAAACCTACTGAATTGGCCCATGAGTCGAACACATTCGCCCTTAACACTGACAAATACATTTCTTAACCATGCACTGATTGGGTTATCCATTCCTAGATGTATAACAATTCAAATATGCACAGTTACAGTCCTGTGTTGAATTTATAAATTTCTTAATTTGTCAACATGCTGACAATAACGAGCTTTTAAAAAGAGAACAAATGGCATGGTTACTTTATAGGTGTCCATTCAAACTTAACAACAACGGTAAAATGTGAAGCACTGCCTGGTGTGACACAGAAAAGTATGAAAATACAGAGATAAAACGTTAAGTGATTTTTGTTGGGTTTGAGCTAAGGGATTCTTTATATATTGAGTTATATTAATTCGAATGAATATGAGTTTAATTCTCATCTGTATGCCTCTGCCCAGTAGTTAAAGTTGTGTTCTCCATGATAAGGGCGAATTGCGTTCGTCTCAAGGGCTAATTGTGTTGTATGACATATTTTACTGTGAAATCTATCAAATCAAACAAACCACTGAAAATAGCCAACAATTATTTAAGAAAATGATGTTTTCAATATCAAGTCATTGTAAATGATATGAATTGGCGCATCAGACCAGAAGGTTGCGGTCGTTTCGTGCAACTGATATAACGAGAACTTATACTGCCTTGCTATATGAGCTAGCTTTTATAGCGATGCGGTAGTGTCTGTCTGATTTAGAACCGGAAGGTCCTGGGTTCAATCCCCATTGTGGTTGGGAATTTTTCTTGCAGGGTTACACATATGTTATCATAAAATCTCATAGCATTCAAGAAGAACTAGACTCAAATCAGGTCAAACAACACTCATCTTTACAAACTGCAAAGACAAAATCGACTCAAGAGCGAGTTACCCGAATTGTCCAAATTCAATAACATATATAGTTCCAATGTACTGGCATTGTACTAGAAAATAAATAAATCGCAATACATTTCATAATCGCAATATCGTTAAATGACGTGTGGATGTGAAAGCATCAATACAAAAATAATAAATTAATAGAGATATCTGAAATAAAACACTGATAAATTACACTTACATTACAACCCTTGAAAGAATTGCCGACACCATATTCAAAGATCGTGCACCGTTCTCTAGATCGATGAACCAATTCTAGTGTCAGTAGTGATTTGTGTTTCAAATCCCTATGGTAGACATCTTTAATCTGGTGACGTCATAGTCATGTGACATAAATATTGACAAAACGATTATACACACGAACTGTTAGACGTGATTTAAAACGAAATGCCAAAAAAAAACGTTAATATATACATATTATACTGATAGATGATTTTAAGCATGTAATCATTTGAGCTACGAATGAATACCTAAAAATTTAAACCTAATCGAAACTGAAAGTACAATTTTGTCCAAAAATAGTATGGTTCATTACTATTGCAATGGCTACAATACACCATACAATTCAGGCGCATAGGAATCTCATGCACAGTAAGGACGTTTTGAAGGTATTTGCTGGAGGGGTTTTCCCCTGCCTGCTTTTTTTTTTAATTATCTTAACTAAATGTTTCCTTTTACAAGCAGTGATTCAAGATACATGGTTTGATATTATGAATTATTTCAATCTCAGATAAATACTTAAATGGAATAAAAACACTGGGGTTCAACTATCTTACAGCGCATTAAAAAAGTTGTTATTTTATAATAGTGCAACGTCATAGACTTGCATAGCATGCAGAAAACACAGTCTTAGATCATAGTAAATCCAATGATATGTAGGCAATCAATAAACGAAGTAGTACTTCAGAAATTCATGACATACAGGTACACAAAATACATTTGTATGCACCCGGCATCTGCCGTTTGTTTGTTCCTTCAATAGTCCATCCATCCCTTCGAGGTTAACTTAAAATGACATGTTTCACATAACATCAATAAAGCTTCCTACAAAGCTTTGATACTATCAGCACATCCACATAATCCTTACCTAATTTTCATTGACCTTATTTTGGACTAAACTAATTCAGAAAGTCAAAAATCTTGGTAAAACCCAAAATGGCTTGTTTTGTCTAACAGCAACAATGCTATCTTGAAGGCTTTGATACTTGCATGGATGGTGTCTTTGAAAACTATCAACTTACAACCTCATCTGATCTCATTTTGACCTAGATTTAGTAATAAGAGCTTTAGAATCACAAAGTCCCAAGTCTTGGATAACCCAAACGACAAGTTTTGTCTAACATCAATATTGCTGGCTTCAAAGTTTTGATACTTGTGTATCGGTACTGAACAATAGCCGGATAAGTGAAAAGATGTGTGGCGGCCCGGTTAGCTCAGTCAGGAGAGCATTCGCCCTGTAAGCGAGGTGTCCCGGGTTCGAGTCCCGGACTGGCCGCACACTTTTCACCACTCGGCGACACTTGCATGGATGATGGCTTTGAACATGGTCAACACAACCGCTTCACCTAACCTTATTTTCACCTTGACATTGACCTACTTTTGGACCTCTGGATGGTCTAATGATTTCATACTTAAACTCAGTACATTCACATCACCTGACCTAATATTGACCTTGACATTGACATTCTTTTTGACTTTGACTTGATCATATGGGTCAATACTGGCCAGGCTTCCACCAGGGGCATATGCATTCATTGAACGCAGATTCTCATTAAGTTAATGCAAACATAGATCTTTTAGCATTTGTGAAAGAAAACCTTTTATTATAAGTTTATTTGAGCTGGCCTTTATTTACACATATGCTGTTCAGTCTGTTTATTTATCCGCCGAACAATAAATGTTCTCCTCTCAGGGATTTGTATGGCAATTGATTATTTAACTTTCCAGTATTTTGTTATGTACTAGAGAGTTGTACCGCAGTATGCCTAGTTACAAATCTTACAAAATGTATATAACACTGGCATTCCAATTTGGCAGATATGCTACTGATGCATCTCAGTAAAACTTCATTGACAAACTCAGATAAGTTTTATAATCCGATGTTTCTTTATGTACATATTCATGATCAGTATCACGTTTTTTACTTTTTAAGCTATTATGAACATTAACGTTATTATTTAAATTCTTCGTGTGAGTAATTTTATGATTTAACACATATTATTTATCAAACATATACTATCACTTTAAATTTTCTGAGACGAATGGGTGACAAATTCATTATAAAATCTTTTTTCTTAAATTAAAAAGCATACACAAACTGAGAACACATGTAATTTAGCATTTCTGGTTAACTATGACAATGAAAAGTTTATCTTATGGCAAAAGAATTCAATTAGCGTAAATTATGGCAAACATAATATATAAAATTAAAACAGCATGAATTTGTATTGACTCTTTATTGACAAAATCACTAGCAACATACTTGTATAGTGTAGATTAATGTAAAGGTATTGACACAAAATAAAAGGAATAATACAGCTAATGGATGTTAATATAAAATATAATCCAAGTACCTGTTTTTGCAAAGTTGGATTTCTACATATACATTGGTGGAGTAGT
The DNA here is from genome assembly GCA_007657795.1 of Dreissena rostriformis. Lineage (NCBI taxonomy): Eukaryota > Metazoa > Mollusca > Bivalvia > Myida > Dreissenidae > Dreissena > Dreissena rostriformis. Next base: position 227,876 of record VMBQ01000703.1, on the reverse strand, counting down.
GTGTGAATATTTAAATATGAGCCTCGTTCTGTGAAAACGGGGTTTAATGCATGTGCGTAAAGTGTCGCCCCAGATTAGCCTGTGCAGTCTGCACAGGCTTATCAGGGACGACACTTCCCACTTTAATGATATTATCATTTAAAGAAAGTCTCTTTTTAGCAAAAATCTAGGGCGGAAAGTGTCGTCCCTGATCAGCCTGTGCGGACAACACAGGCTAATCTGGGACAACACTTTACGCATATGCATTAAACCCCCTTTTCACAGAATGTGACTCAAATTTATTTTGTATAGGAAACACATTTAACTACTGGTGAACCTAACACATGCTGGTTCAGACAAAAATACTTTACTATTGAAGAAGTTGCGAAAAATACTTGTGTCATTGCAGTATTTATTGATTGCAAGACTTTTAAAATTGTTTCCAACAAATAACTGTAGCAAAATTATTAACTTTGATAAACAGTTTAACAGAAACTGATTAGAATATAAAGAGAGAATGATTGAACTAGCAAATAAATCAAAACATAATCACAACTACATTTTTCTAATATATCAACATTCTTAATTTACCGTGTTTCTTTTAAATGCATGATGTAAAGTACTTTTAGTAGACGAATACTAGGGTAATTAAACATGGTCAGTGTTAAACAATTATAAACAAGACCCACATACATTAAACTGTATAATTTGCAATAAAAGCGAACCATAATACTTAAAGAAATGGCACTCAACAACCGAAAGTGTTCAAAACACGATTTTTGGCATGGCAAGGTTTTTGGTAAACTGAAAATGAAAAAAGTTATATAACTAAGCAATTAAATACAAACAAAATAAACAATTTTGATTTAGCAATAATATATCACATTAACATGTTTTAACTGAGACAGGGAATTAAAATCACTGTGTATGTTATTTGGAAGTAACTTGTGCAAAAGCTACAAAACACAAAACAAAACACTATAGAAGTGTCAATGACCTACCAATATATTTTACTGTTTATAGTGTTGTGACTTTTTTCAAGCTAACTATTTATCTTTATTATAGAAAAGTGGCATTGCTATTAATTGGGCTATTGCTTTTCTTGGAGAACGAACTATGTGATAGGCAGTCGTTGTTTTGAATTTTTGAGAGGGATTAAATAAAAAAATTGATCCCAATGACTAGAATTGTTGTTGTTTTTTAACTGTATAAATATAATATAGAACTTAAAACTTTTAAAAGTGTAGTGTTCTATGCAAAAAAATTGTGTATATAAAAACAGTTGTTCCTTAAATAGCTGGATATTCTATAATATAAATAGAAAATACGATAATAAATATTAATATGACAAGCAAACTTGTAATGACTAGCTTCTAAGCACAAACTTGTAATGACTAGCTTATAAGCACCTATACTGATCTGTAACTAAGGGAAAAACATACACAAACTATTAGATAGATCAGACATGTACATACAACTACGTTAAGTTACACACATTAACAATAGCAATATCTAACGAACAAAAGAATACTGAAGCATGTAAAATACACAAAACCAGTTGAAAAGAACATTCTAAAAAATATTGATATACTTTAAAACTGACAGTAAAGTATACTTAATAGTACCATTTTGCTAGAATATACTAACACATGGTAAATATACTTACTTCGATTTATGTAATTTCAATAGGAATGTGTACAAAACAAAATGATAAAGGTTCAGAGCCAATAAAACTTAAGTATTTTTAAATCTTAAATGTACAGCAAATTAACACAGAAGTATTAACAACAACACACCAGTTAAAGTGCAAAATCATTAAAACATATTAAACCAGTAATAAAATGTTTTGATGTAAGTTTTTTTTATATGCAGTATGGCAGAGACTTAAATATAGGCTACTCATAATAAAATAAAACATACAAAAAAATCAAAAAGAAAGTAAAACAATATGCGCTGTATTGTAAAAAAGTTTGATTGCCAACTAAGCACCCATCAAATTTTTCACACAAGGAAAGAAAATAAGCTGCTCCGAAAACATGTTTTACATTAACGCTGAGCCTGTTATATCAACATAATAATGAACTTACAGAGCATTTTGGAAATGTAAAATTTAATATATTGGTTTCATATGAAAATATGTATGCTAAACCCTCATTTGTTTGCTGAATGTTTACAAACGTTACAAGAAAACATTAAACATGATTTACAGTGAAGAACTCAGGGGCATTAGTAACAACATGATACTATACGAGTCATTTCGTAATGCTGAATAAATGTGATTGTACAACCTGTAAAAATATGTTGAACACACACCTAACATCATATGTTAACACCTTGACTAATAGTAAAAAATAAGTATTATTATATGACATAGACCTGACTGGCCCCAAATGCAATCTGGAGAAAGGCTGACCTTCACCCAACATGACACAAAAACAATTCCAAGCAGGGCCTTCATGCAAGATTGGGATATCATAAGTTTCATCAATATTGGTCAATGCAATTAAAAGTCATTTACTGAAAACCAACTGTGTGCTGTTTTTTCTATTTTTAGAAACAGTGACTTTGAACTTAACTGGTCCCAATGCAACCCCAAGCTAGTTCTTCATTAAAGCTACTAACACACACACTTTCAGTGCTATCTCCATTGAAACTGAAGTTATTGAACGGATTTTTTTTTTTTTTTAAACATTGACCTTGACCTTGAACCAATACGCCTGAAATACATTCCAAAGCTAGTTCTCCATAAAATCTTACTATATCCCAAGTTTCACTAAGATGGGTCAATGCAAACTAAAGTTATTGACCAGAAACCACCTGTTTCCCACCGCCTGCCTACCCACCATACCCCAGTCTAATTTCTTTAAAAACCTGGTAAATAATAAATTATGGTTATTGAACAATATGTTGATACATGTAAAGTTTACTTTAGAAATAAAATCTNCAGGTGAGCTAAAAATAAAAAAACAACATTTCCACACTTATACTCACATAGAGAACCGGGTATATGACTTTTAAAAACAAATAACATGTTCAAAACTTATAATCACATTCATATGACATAATGTACAAACCATTATAAAGATATCTGCTTTCTTGATTAAAAAGTAAAGTAGACATTTAATGTAACAGAATCCACTATTAACAATAACAAACAATACTAATTAACCATATTTAACACACAGACATGTGTGAAAATTAATGACTTTCAAAATGCAATTTTTTGTAAATTTCAAAATATCAGAACAAAAAATATCATAAACCAGGGCTTTCCCCAGAGCTTTTAAGCACATGGTTACCCCTGTGCCTGAATTTCAAAATCAGAAGTACCTCTGTGGTTTAATTTACAAATGATATTTTTTTAAGCTCATTTCAGCTCTGAATTGATGCAGACATTAAATCAGGACACAATAAATTCAAATTAAAACAAGATGCGTTTGTGAAACACTATGTCCCCCATATATTTGACATTTGACCTTGAAGGATGACCTTGACCTTGACCTTTTACCACTCAAAATGTGCAGCTCCATGAGATACACATGCATGCCAAATATCAAGTTGCTATGTTCAATATTGCAAAAGTTATAGCCAATGTTAAAGTTTGACGCAAACAAACAAACCAACAAACAGACAAGGCAAAAACAATATGTCCCCCAGTATAGACTGGGGAAAAATAACTCAATGTCAAGTGCAGGTTTTGGTCCCTGTACCTTAACAAAATTCTGGGGTAAGGCCTGATAAACAGTGGATTTTTTTAAATTCAAATGGATATTTTTTACCTCTGTAAAACACAACCAGAACTTATGCCAAGAAAGATACATACAATAAAAATATATTAATAGCCTTGGGAATGCTTTCATCAATAGCATGTATACGTATTATTTTTTTTTATTTTTTTAGATTTTGAATGTCCACCATAATAACAATTTAAAAAGTAAGTAAAAAGCCATAACCATTACTAGCACTGAAATACAAGGAGATCTGGAATGTGCAATTACATTATTTATAACTAAACAACACAAATGTTGATATGTGCATGACCACAACTTCTTGAACTAACAGATTTCTCCCTAAAAATATCCCCATACATAATACAAAGAAACTATATTATTAAGCATAATCATCTAGTTGATGTCTGTACAATCATATATTGGTACATATATCCTCCATACCAGACCCTCACTTTTTATACATGTAACCTGACTTTTTATACATGTAAAAAGCTTTTCATGGGTGAATGTTTAAAACTTAAAAGAAATTAACGTATCACAAAATTTCATGGATAATAAAAAGTCTTTAACATCTCTGTCTCAATGTTTCTTCAAGAACATTTAAAATTACAATTAATATTTTATCATGCAACAACTTAATTGTGGAAGCTATAAATACAATGCAAAAATGCAGTATCTTAATTCCTTAAACCCTAACAATTAACACTGTTTAGCCATTTACAATTCATTCAGATAAAATTCCTTCTTGATAATTAAGATAACAACACATATGCACACACACACACTAAGAAAACTTTCAACACTAAATGACCATAAGTAGCTTTATCAGTACAAAATCATGCCATTATCGACGACTTTTTCCGCCTCGTCTGAGAATGAACATTTGAGTTTGTAGCCCGAGCAAAACATGCATACAACGTTCAGGAAATAAAACGCTGCAGACGCTGGTACCAGGTAGAAAGAATAGCCCAAGTTCGTGTAATCCCGGAATGAGAACTTTTCCAATTCGCCCTTCAAGAAGCAATTTTCCTTCAGGTTTGTGAAGAATAGGGCAAGAAACAGGGCCATCTCCAGTATGCTGAACAGAACTGCAACAAACAAGACAGACATGAAGGCACCTCATATCATATGGGTTGCGTTCTGGGAAATCTGTGCTTAATGCCTGTGCGTAAAGTGTTGTCCAAGACAAGCCTGAACAGGCTTATCAAGGTCGACACTTTCTGCTTTTATGGTATTTTTTTTTCAGTTTAAGGAAGTCTCTTCTTAACAAAAATCCAGTTTGAGCAGAAAGTGTCGTCCCTGATTAGCCTGCAGGGACTGCACAGGCTAATCTGGAATGACACTTTACACCTTAATTCAGTTTATTCAAAGCCACATATTAAAGTGACAATTCACGGAATAGATCGTTGTTTTGCATATAAATCGTATAGCGAGAAATAAACTTTACATAAATTCATTGAAATATATTTTTTATCGAGGTCGACATCGAAAATCTGGTCAAAATCGGCTTTGAACCAATAAAATAATATATAAATGATCACAAAAACATGCAATAAGCAAAAATCATTGCAGCATAGCGAGTTACGCAAATTATTTCTATATTTAGTTTTCGGTAAACATTATTAGCATATGGAAGATAAATACATAGATTTATATATATATATATCTGCAAACTGTCCCTTTAACTGTTCTTAAGGACTGAAAACAGTTTTGATAAAAAATCATTTCTTGACTGTTTAATGACTGCTTTAGGGCATTGTATTGTACTGTCTATTGGTCATTTAAAGAGGATCCTTATGACCAAAATACTGGACAATGGATTACTCTTCTGTTTATGCAATTGGAGTTTGTATACATAATTTATACTTTAACACTTGTAACTTTAAACTGTTGTATTTTGTTTATCACATCAGGAAATCATTTCTTTTACACGTACACCTTATCAGATCATGTGACTCACATGCAAACCCATTCCAGATATAGAGCCCACAGGGTCCTGTGATCGTCTCGATGGGCTTGCCACAGATGTTGAACACAGCAAATCCCATGGAAATGATGCCAAAAACCATTGAGAGGGCCGCACAGATAATTATGGTCACATAGTAGCCATAGTTGAACAGTCCCGACTGGTAAAGGGGCTCCTCTTCTGCAACACAACACAACATGGATCAGGGATTTTTATTATTATTATAATCCATGGTCCTGCTATTAAATTCATACAATTTGCAATCTTTAATCATTTTTTCCAAATAATCTTCTTCCGCTACAGAACTCCTTCTAAAAAGAAGATTTTGTGTCATCGCCTATTGGTTATGGGGTGAAAAACTGTACAAAGGTACAAAAATTGTGCTTTAAATTTTGTATTCTAAAGGCAGTAGCGTAATATTGGCTACATGCCCTTTTAAATTCCTTTATCAGTAATTTCATAGAGTTTTACTCCAAAACAAAATCTGGTCTTTATAAACGCCATTTCCCTATCAGTTACAATAAATAAAAAGTATCTCCAAAGTTTGTTTCTAGCACTATTTTCTCCCATATTTAAAGGCTAAGACCCTTTTAGCTACTCAGCTGTAAAAAAAAACCTGTGTGCATTGGCAGAATGTTGTTTGAATTCTGTTGATATTATTTTGCCTAAATTCTAAAGCTTTATGGAAACAAAGCAATGTCTTGTATCTTACTGACCTGTCTTGTTGTCCAGACTCTTCTTGATGTAGTCATAGACATTATCCTCTGTGGGTCCTCTCCCATCTGCAGGCCACAGTACACACACTCCACGAGTAGCTGAGCAGATAACTGTAATACAAGGAAGCATAGAGAAAACAAACATAAACATCATCAACCCACAGTACACACACTCCACGAGTAGCTGAGCAGACAAGTGTAATACAAGGAAGCATAGAGAATACAAACATTAACATCATCAACCCACAGTACACACACTCCATGAGTAGCTGAGCAGACAACTGTACTACAAGGAAGCATAGAGAATATAAACATAAACATCATCAACCCACAGTACACACACTCCACATGGAGCTGAGCAGACCACTGTTATACAAGGAAGCATAGAGAATACAAACATAAACATCATCAACCCACAGCACACACACTCCATGAGAAGCTGAGCAGACAACTGTAATACAAGGAACTATACAGAATACAAACATAAATCTCAACAACCCACAGCACACACACTCCATGAGTAGCTGAGAAGACAACTGTAATACAAGGAAGCATAGAGAATACCAACATAAACATCATCAACCCACAGTACACACACTCCACGAGTAGCTGAGCAGACCACTGTAATACAAGGAACTAAAGAAAATACAAACATAAACATCATCAACCCACAGCACACACACTCCACGAGTAGCTGAGCAGACAACTGTAATACAAGGAAGCATAGAGAATACAAACATAAACCTCATCAACCCACAGTACACACACTCCACGAGTAGCTAAGCAGACAACTGTAATACAAGGAAGCATAGAGAATACAAACATAAACATCATCAACCCACAGTATATACACTCCACGAGTAGCTGAGCAGACAACTGTAATACAAGGAAGCATAGATAATACAAACATAAACATCATTAACGCACAATACACACACTCCACAAGTAGCTGAGCAGACAACTGTTATACAAGGAAGCATAGTGAATACAAACATAAACATTAACAACCCACAGTACACACACTCCACGAGAAGCTGAGCAGACAACTGTAATACAAGGAAGCATAGAGAATACAAACATAAACATCATCAACCCACAGTACACACACTCCACGAGTAGCTGAGCAGACCACTGTAATACAAGGAAGCATAGAGAATACAAACATAAACATCATCAACCCACAGTACATACACTCCACGAGTAGCTGAGCAGACCACTGTAATACAAGGAAGCATAGAGAATACAAACATTAACATCATCAACCCACAGTACACACACTCCATGAGTAGCTGAGCAGACAACTGTAATACAAGGAAGCATAGAGAATACAAGCATAAACATCATCAACCCACAGTACACACACTCCACGAGTAGCTGAGCAGACAACTGTTATACAAGGAAGCATAGAGAATACAAACATAAACATCATTAATCCACAGAACACACACTCCACGAGTAGCTGAGCAGACAACTGTAATACAAGGAAGCATAGAGAATACAAACATAAACATAATCAACCCACAGTACACACACTCCACGAGTATCTGAGCAGACAACTGTAATACAAGGAAGCATAGAGAATACAAACATAAACATCATTAATCCACAACACACACTCCACGAGAAGCTGAGCAGACAACTGTAATACAAGGAAACATAGAGAATACAAACATAAACATCATCAACTCACAACACACACTTCACGAGTAGCTGAGCAGACAACTGTAATACAAGAAACTGTAGAGAATACAAAAAATAAACATCATCAATCCACAGTACACACACTCCATGAGTAGCTAAGCAGACAACTGTAATACAAGAAACTGTAGAGAATACAAAAAANCAGCACACACACTCCACAAGTAGCTGAGCAGACAACTGTAGTACAAGAAAGCATAGAGAATACAAACATAAACATCATCAACCCACAGTACACACACTCCACGAGTAGCTGAGCAGACCACTGTTATACAAGGAAGCATAGAGAATACAAACATAAACATCATCAACCCAAAGCACACACACTCCACAAGTAGCTGAGCAGACAACTGTAGTACAAGGAAGCATAGAGAATACAAACATAAACATAATCAACCCAAAGCACACACACTCCACGAGTAGCTGAGCAGACAACTGAAATAGAGGAAGCATAGAGAATACAAAAATAAACATCAATCCATATTACACACACACACACATTATCTTTGACACTGAGCAGACACTGTTATACAGGGCAGCATGGGGAATACAAACATAGACTTCATCAACCCATAGCACAAACACACCCTCTGTCACTGAGAGATGACATAGTATGCATTCCCCCTCTATCATAGAGCAGACCACTGTGGTAAAATTAACTTAGGGAATACAAATATAGACATCATAAAGTCAAAGTCCAAAATAAGGTCAATGTCAAGGTCAAAATAATGTCAGGCAATGAGATTGAGTTTAGATTGTTAATAGATTACTTTAATGCAGGAATCGAAGCGTTTCACAAGCCGTCTTGACAAGAACTTGGACCTTCTGCAAAGTCCCAAAGTATGTCATTATTAAGGTAATAAGTGGTAAGGGTTATGTGGGAATGTTGAAAGTGTACAAAGACCACATCCATGCCAGTATCAAAGCTTTGTAGGAAGGATTATTGATGTTTGGATAAACCTTGTATGGACAGACGGACAGACGTAACATGCCTCCAAAGTCAGTATATGCCACAGGCATAAAAATAAACGATACTTTTTTCAGGCTTTATTATTTTCACCTCTAGTAAGCTTTACCTAAGAGGACAGGCATAGATGTGTCAAGTTCTGAGAAAACTGGGCATAATGCTTGTGCATTAATTGTCATCTCAGATTAGCCTGTGCAGTCCGCACAGGCTAATCAGGGACGACAATTTCTGCTTTTATGGAATTTTTCGTTGAAGTGATGTCTCTTCTTAGCGAAAATCCCTTTAAGGCAGAAAGTGTCGTCCCGGATAAGCCAGTGCGGACTGCACAGGCTCATCTGGGACGACACTTTACACACATGCATTTTGTCCAGTTTTCTCAGAACACAACACATATGTCAAGTGTGTGTCTTCTAAATAAAATACCGAGAGTACCTTTGTACATCTGGTGAAAGTAAAAATTGAAGAACAAACTTGTTTTATACTTTGGCTTTGTGGAAGGTATTTGAGTAGTCATATGCATCAAAGTAGATTGGATTATTAGGGGTACATGGTCATGACTAAACAGCAAGGAAAGTGTTTTAAATAAATGAGCTGTACAATTGTAATATAAACTTATCACTAATTGTTCATCTATGCAATGTCTTTTGTATCTTATTCAATCCATAAGTTATGGGAAAGCAAGATAACTTTTCTCTTTAATAAAAGTTACAGTGGTAAAAGTGAAATATAATTGGTCATGAAAGGGCGCCATGGCGCCATAATAAGTCTGATATATATGTAACATTAATTCATTCAATTTAAAGGAAAGAAAAAGAAGTCAGGGGATTCACAGCAACAAGAGGTGTTTGCTGATCAAACATGAAACAAGTCCCTATCTGGACAATTCATGCTGTATCAGGGGTGGGCAGGAGTACGATATCTGAATGTTATCAGTCAAGAACACTTGGACTACATTCTAATGCATAAATTCCTTCCTATTCAATCAATAAAAATGTGAATGGCTTGTTTTATAAACTCAAAATGGCTGTACATTTAGAAGAGGGAAATATCAGAGCCAGTCCACAGTGTAATTTGTGCCATGCATTTTATAATTTTCTGCAGAAAAAAATAATAGACATTCACAACTGTTATATGATATTTTTTCAAATGTGCAGTACAATGTTAAACAATGCTTAAAGCAGACAAATAAGTTGAAATAACTGTATCTGTTTGAGTTAAAAATTACAAACTAGGCAACTCTAAACTGGTTTATATGTTCCTGACTGAATGTCAATTAACTTTTTATAGAAGTTTAACAGAAGTTTATTACCTAAGCCAGTAATAAATAATTGAGAAAACTCAAAGCTCTGTCATGTCAGTAAAACCTCACATATGTTCTCAACACCAAGAATGCCTAATGGCAGTCTCAATTTCAGATATTTTAATTGTCATTAATGATAACACTTGTTTTTTTGTTTTTTTTTTTAATTTACCCTATGCCTAAATTAATATAAAATTGTTGTTAAATATCATTCATTAAATTTAATAGTGATAAATTTTGCGAATGAAATATGACTTGGTATTCATTAATGATAAGTTATGATATACTTTCCAAGCTAAATGAAAACAAACCCGCCCTTTGATATTGTTCTCTTCAAAAATGTCTTCCATTGCAATGAATTGATCTAATCTCAATCTGTTGTTTCATTCTTAAAGTAACACTGAACTGATAACAACTATCCAATCATGAATACAGTGAATGAACAAGGAAGTAAATGTAATCATTTACGTCACGTTCTGAGAAAACTGGGCATAATGCATGTGCGTAAAGTGTCGTCCCAGATTAGCCTGTGCAGTCCGCACAGGCTAATCAGGGACAACACTTTCCACTTTTATGACATTTTTCGTTTAAATGATGTCTCTTCTTAGCGAAAATCCAGTTTAGGCGGAAAGTGTCATCCCGGATTAGTCTGTGCGAACTGCACAGGCTAATCTGGGATAACACTTTACGCACATGCATTATTCCCAGTTTTCTCTGAACAAGACACATAAATGGTAACAGGGATGAGATGTTAGGAATATAAAGTACTAAACTAAGCAAAAATGTCCACATATTTCATATAATGTATTCACACGTACAAAAGAAAAGGACACATACACTGTATCACCTTAAATAAGGAATCTCTGAATCATGATAAACATTTCACTTTAAGTTTATTTATCATTTGTATAACGCCCATTTGACAAAACAATGACATGACAAGCCTTTTAAGGAGTAATGTATTTTGCATGACAAATTTCCATGATGAAATTTTCAGCAAATGAGTACTTTAAAGTTTTGTATGTGCTCACATTCTACACCCAGCAGGTATTTTTTTCAGATGACATGCTTTTGGTGCTGCACTGGTTCAAGAGTATTTTCTGGACGAAATATGCATTTATTTGGGATGGCTTTCATTTATGTTCACAGAAGGCATCCTGGGTTCTTTTCCTATTGTTGAATGTAAACAAAAAAATGTCAAGTTCCAGCACAATGTTTTAATGGTGCGAAAAAATCAGAAAATAGCATGGAAGGCCCATACCCAGGCCATAGGCCCGGGCCCCCCAGCTGGCTGTCAAGTTATGAATGTTTTTTATAAATAATGGGCCTACTGCAAATTTGTCTCTCATGAAAGGGCCCACAGTACACTTATCCTCAATACAAAAGAGCAGATATGTTTTATTGTCCCTGATAAACAAAAGGATATGCGCTAATTTACTCGCCAATGGAGATAAGCCCAAAGGCAATGTTTTCTTATCGCCTTGTACACACATCATTCCCCGATCAGTCAATTACCCCTTGTGATTTTGAATGCTAAGACTTATGCTTCATATTTCCATGGTTGATGTTACACGTCTTTTGATTGGCCAAGGAAAGAGAAGCAGCTATTGAAAGCAACTCATACAGTAGGTCGTAGGCTATTGTTTGAAAATTGCTGGCGTTAATAATTTGTGAAAAAGCTAATAATATTGGAAGCAATTAGAGAGGTGATATAAGTCCCGCATTACCCATTAGTCAGAGTAGTCAACTGCCTATGGGCCCCGCGACTTTAAGGGGCCCCATGAGACCAACACAAAATAATTTTTATACTAACTTACTTACTTAGTCTAGGCCAATTTGTTTTACTTAATTTATTATTACTACATGTAACTAGGCCAATTATTGTATCGGCATTACAGTATTATAATGACATTTTATACCTACAAAAGGACATTGTCACATTTTATGTCTTGCCAGTCTTGGCACAGGTAGGCTTATTTATAAACGAGTGAAATCGTTTGGGCACTGGCGTTCTTCTAGGCACAATCTAAATTAGGGGCCTGGGTCTTGGGCCCCAAAAGTTTCACTGACTATGGGCATCAACAGTGCATTCACTGGGTGATATGGATAATTGTCATTAATTTGAACCAATAAGTTTCTTTGTTCAATTTTCTTCTATTGCCCGTGTTCTCTTTATTCTGTAAAAGGTAACAAATTATTGCCAATTAACTGAAACAGCTGATTTACTTGTTATATTCCATAACTTTATATCACAAAATAAGATTTGTATAAGCATTAAAATTCACCTTCCAAAGTGTCAAATTCAAATACAATTCAGGATGGGAGACCCTGCACCCTCCCCGGTAGGGCCCCCAAGTAAAAAAATCCTGGGTAGGGCCCTGCAAAGTATAAATAATCCAGAAGGCCATTTTACTTTAAAGCATTAATCTTAATTAAATTGTAATGTCCACTTTTATCTGCAATAACACAATAACAGTTGTTGTCTGAATGCATGTTGTTATTTTGTTGACACTCTCTTAAATCTTTAACATATGTAATGCAATAAATTTCCTGTCATGCTAGAAACTAAAGTTCTTGTGGTTGTTGGTTCAAGCCCAGAAACAGTTACATCTCCTCTAGGGTAAAGGATAAAAGCAGGAGTTTAACTTAGATCTGAGTGAGCAAGAAACGGCGCCAGGTTAGCTCAACTGGTAGAACTGTAAAGGGTAAGAAACCCTTACCGTCCGCATTTGCCTTAGGTTACCTTAGGTGGTTTACCACCGCATTTGTTCACAGGGGTATAAATTAAAATGCAAATATTTCAAATCCCAGCTGTATTTACTTAGAGTAACCTGGGCTTGAATCGGACACCCTCAGGAACATTACCGTGTTTTGTAGTGACGTCACGGTTGATTTCGGATAGCTTTTGTTTTTATCGTTAAACCATCATTGTCAGAGTAAGTACAATAACTTGTCCGATAATAACCCAGGCATTTAACGAACCATTTACGTTTAAATATGTGTCGGTGCACGAGGGGTGGATCGGACACTTCCAGGCTTGTATCGGACATCAAAAAGGGGTTTATCGGACGACTATTTTTTCAAGGGGTGATCCATTCTGTAGCAAGGAACTCCTCCGTCCAACCTTCAATTTGTTCAGTTGGTATATCCACTTTGTACCGAAAGGATCATCAGACACATTGAAAGCATTAACAGATTTACGTGTCTTGCTTTTACGACGACCATAGGTGGGACGTCAGACCCAGCCGCAATGATACAGGCCATTACTGTGATGGACTCGCCCGAGTTCTCTCAAGAGAAACAAGACAGAAAGTACTGAGAAGGACTTAAAAAGAGTTGTTTAAATGCACCCGACCCTTCCGATAAAACATGTGGACCATAACAACTTTTTGTAATTATCTAGGTTGGTCAATATGTAATATGTGTCTGATAAACCCCGGCGACAAAACTTTAATACAGTTACACCAGAATATCTTCGGACACTTTTATTTTCAATATTTATGACAATTTATTCAATTTTCTTTACTATAATAATATTTAATTCAGTTCGAAAAACAATAAAACACACCACAAGTTAGATACACTTTATATGCAATTCATCATAATGACTTAAAAGATGTCTTTAAACTTGACTTTTTGAATTTCGCGCGAAATTTTTTGATCAGATCACGGAAGGGATGCCACTCTTAGAAAATTAATCTCTTCCAATAAAAATTGTCGATAAAAATTGTAAACCAATCAAATAACCATTTACAAATCGCAAATATTGTTTTGTCTATGATAAAAATTGTAAACCAATCAATTAACCATTTACAGGCTTCGCGAAACTGGAAAAAATCTGCCGCTCATCCGGACAGGCATTTCAAAAAATGTGCTGGTCCGGAGAAAATTTAGCCGGACCGAAAAAAACAACAACACAACTATGTACATTAACATAAACCCTTTATTTAAGCTCAACAAGCTCCTGCCAGTGCTTTATCCTTATGAGATAACAGTTATTAACAGTTAATTTAAGTTCCTAACGAATAATTATGTCCAATGTTTAAACAAAATTAAGACTGAATTACCGTTGACATGAGACAATAAAATCCAACGTAATCCACGCATGCATTCTCCGTCTGTTGCTCAATCAAGAGAAATCAGGTTTTGACACAAAATGATGCACATTATTATACAGTGTACTTAACTGACACGTGACATTTCCTGTAAAACGTGAATGCAATAAAGCTGTATTGAATGCGTTGACTCGTTCAGGTAGAATAGTAATGATTATTACCAATTGTGTGTATTGTGTTTTCAGGGGTGTGATGGTGAAGCCAACACGAGACAGATCAAAGACAATAAACGAAATTGAAAAAAGTAAATGTGTATTGATAAATGTATACATACCACTTTAATAATGTTCATATATATCCGATAATCCAATATTATTACAACATCAATCAAACAAAAATCTGTCCATTTATGGACGAGTGAATTTAAATTTAGATTGAATGCAATATGATACAAAGCGTTTTATTGCGTCATACGCAGTCATGAAAAAAACGTGCTTCCCAGGGACTTTCTGAAAACCTGACGAAAATGGAATTCAATTTCTGAAAATACAAATACACTGCGTTTGCATGTAATTAAATCGTCTGGATAACTAATTTAATTTATCTTTGACTGTT
>VMBQ01000703.1:180552-205455 GCA_007657795.1 Dreissena rostriformis | reverse complement strand
ATCAATACACCCACTTAACCCTTTGCATGCTGGGAAATTTGTCGTCTGCTAAAATGTTGTCTGCTGAATTTCTAAAATTAGCATTTTCTTTGATTTTTTTTCAAAGAATACTATCAGAATAGCAAACAGTTTGGATCCTGATGAGACGCCACGTTCTGTGGCGTCTCATCTGGATCCAAACTGTTTGCAAAGGCCTTCAAAATCCGGTTCCAGCGCTCAAAGTGTTAATGCATATGTATAAATTATCAGCCCAGATTGGCCTGTGCAGTCCGCACAAGCCAATCATGTATGACACCTCCCACTTTATCAAATTTTCTTATAAAGGAAGTCTCTTCTAAACTAAAATGCAGTGTAGGCGGAAAGTGTCGTCCCAGACTTGCATGCATTTTTTCAAAATGATATAAGGTGTGCATGTGCTCTTTTATATCATTCTACATTGAATATTGCTAAAATTATGCCCCCTTTTCAATTTCTATAAACAATAGTGTTTCAACTTGCTACATCATGCGGCATCAGGGGTTATTAATACATTAAGCCCAGTTTTCCCAGAACGCAGCTCAAAAATGCCACACAGTTGCCTCATTTTCGCCACTTGTCCTGATGTGTGAACTTGGTCATGGGTTTGCCACTGTGTCCACACGTGCCCACTCCAACCTTGCCCTCTACGCTGTCTGGTGTGGCAAATATGCTCTTCTTTACCTTCCCTTTGTTGGTCTTGGAGAACGTCTGCAAGAAAATTTAGAACTTATGTTTCTTCATAAGCACAGCATGTTGTCATTGAGATGTATGTTTGAATATCAATATGAAAAAAAAGAGAGAACAAAATGTACTGAAGAGAACTGAAGTGGAGTTAATGTCAAGCTTCTTTAATTCATGTATAACACATTATTACTTTTAATTACAATAGAACTTCTTAAACTCGAGCATCAATACCAGTAACTTAAAACCCTACAATAGGCTTTTTAGATTAAACAAATCTAATTGTCCAGCAAATTGCTCTAAGCCAGTTCGTCTAATACCTTAGAGTTGAAGTCCTGCCATTTATTCTTCTCAGTCTCTCTCTCTTCCTCTAAATCCTTGCGTCGCTGAGCTTTCTTCTGGGACTTCTTACGTTTGTACTCTCGGTCCAAAGCCTGCTTGTCTTTCCTGTGAATAGACACATTTCAGCAATACCTGAATTAACTAGAGCTTTGTCACAGACATGACGAGTACCCCCACATGCCGCATTGACACAGAATATTTTGCATGTTGTCTTCACAAAATAAGAAAAGGTAACGTGATTCGGTCAATTCAATCATGAAAACATTTCTGTTAAAAACAAAAAGGTGACCCCGTGACCTAGTTTGCGGCCCGGCATGGCACATTTTCGAACTTGGCCTAGAGAGCAGACACCATGCTGAATGTGTAAAATGCAAAGTTTTGGACCCGGCATGGCCCATATTCGAACTTGACCTAGACATCATCTAGATACAACTTCTAACCAAGTTTGGTGAAGATGAAAAGAGTATTTGTGCTGAATGTGTAAAATGCACTAAGTGACCCTGTGACCTTATTTTTGGCCTGGCATGCCCCATGTTCAAACTTGGCCTAGAGAATTTGAATAAGAGAGAGGACACCATGCTGAATGTGTAAAATGCACTAAGTGACCCCATGACCTAGTTTTCGACCCGGCATGGCCCATGTTCAAACTAGGACTGGAGATCATCTAGATAAAACTTCTGACCAAGTTTTGTGAAGAGTGGATGAAAAGTACTTGAAGTAGGGAACACCATGCTGAATGTGTAAAAACGCACTAAGTGACCCCGTGACCTAGTTTTTGGCCCAGCATGGCCCATGTTCGAACACAGCCAAGAGATCATCTAGATAAAACTTCTGACCAAGTTTGATGAAGAGCGGATGATAAGTACTTGAAATAGAGAGCGGACACCATACTGAATGTGTAAAAGGCATTAAGTAACCCCCTGACCTAGTTTTTTTTCCCGGCATGGCCCATGTTCAAACATGGCCTAGATATCATCTATATAAAACTTCTGACCAAGTTTGGTGAAGATCAGAAGTAAACTACTTCAATAAGGGAGCGGAC
This sequence comes from Dreissena rostriformis, assembly GCA_007657795.1. Classification (NCBI taxonomy): domain Eukaryota; kingdom Metazoa; phylum Mollusca; class Bivalvia; order Myida; family Dreissenidae; genus Dreissena; species Dreissena rostriformis. Next base: position 203,372 of record VMBQ01000703.1, on the reverse strand, counting down.
ACCATGCTCAATGTTTAAAACGCACTAAGTGACCTCGTGACCTAGTTTTTGACCCGGCAAGGCCCATGTTCAAACTTGGCCTAGAGATCATCTACATAAAACTTCTGACCAAGTTTACCAAGTTTGGTGAAGATTGGATGAAAACTACTTGAATAAGAGAGCGGATAACATGCTGAATGTTTAAAACGCACTAAGTGACCCCGTGACCTAGTTTTTGACCCAGCTGACCCATATTCAAACTTGACCTAGACATCATCTAGATACAACTTCTGACCAAGTTTGGTGAAGATCGGATGAAAACAACTTGAATTAGAGAGCGGACACTTAATACAGACAGACCGACAGACAGTCAAGTTCATTCCTATATACCCTCCTAAACTTCGTTTGCGGGGTATAATGAGTCCAGTGCTAACACAAAATACATTATAATTATTTTTTCCTAACAAGGTTTTTACATGTTTTTTGGCACTCTTTGTAAGTGTGCCTGAAATTGTAAAATATTATGACCCAGAATGAATGACCATCTTGTCTTTCCTTAATAGCAGAGACTGAGTAAACCCTTTACTGCTCAGAAACGCATTTCAGCACTGTAGTTTGTAGTGCCTTAAAAAATCAAAATATGTTTAAGACTTTTCTTAATACATTACAGTTTAAAAGGCTTCATTTCCAACCCTAAGATACTGATAAGCAGCAAACAGCAGATAACCTGAACAGCCTGTGAGTTACTGGAAGGCTGTTCTGGTTTTATGCTGGTTGCATATAACCATTTTCACTTTGCTTCTGAGTGGAAAAGGGTTAACTATGTTTTTTTATGACATGAATTATGGATAAAATGATATTTCGATTCTTTTCTTTAGTCTGAGTCTATAATTTAGACTTAAAACGGTGAATTTGAGCCCAGGTCAAAACTACAAGTCTACCGATCAGTACACACTTTGAGAGAGGTTTCTTCTGATCAGTACCGCCAGCTGCCCCATCCAGGGCTTTCTTCTTGCCAGATTCTACCTCCAGGGGCTTCAGAAGGGAGACCTGAGGGGGAGGGGAAAGAGGCAGAGTTATTAACAACAGTTTACATACTGCGTAGTTTTGTGCATTCTATAAATGAGCCTTGCTCTGTGAAAAGGGGGTTTAATGCATGTGCGTAAAGTGTCATCCCTGATAAGCCTATGCGGCTTTTCCGCCTTAACTGAATTTTTGCTAAGAAGAGACTTTTTTAAATTACAAAATATCTGCGCGGACTGCACAGACTAATTTGGTACTACACTTTATGCACATGCATTAACCCTTTGAGCGCTGGAACCGGATTTTGAAGGCCTTTGCAAACAGTTTGGATCCAGATGAGACGCCACAGAACGTGGCGTCTCATCAGGATCCAAACTGTTTGCTATTCTGATAGTATTCTTTGAAAAAAATTCGAAGAAAATGCTAATTTTAGAAATTCAGCAGACAACATTTTAGCAGACGACAAATTTCCCAGCATGCACATGCATTAAACCCCCTTTTCACAGAGCGGGGCTCAAATAACATAACTTTTGCAGACTTTTGAGACAAAAGTGGAATGTGTGGGTATACATGTCTAACAAACATAAATTATTTCTAGTTTTTTTAGCTGGTTATTTTTTTCCACAAAATAATTGTAAAACATAATGTATTCATGTGAAAGACTTATATACCTGCTTTTCTGTTGCCATTCATGAAAGCCATTTTTGGTTCAAATTGCCTTACCATATTCTATAAGTCACAAAATTAATAATTGTTTAAACAGTCCCAACCTCAGTTACTTCTGTGTTTCAATACTCTTCTAGGAAAACTGGGTCTGCACAGGCTTATCAGGGACGCCACTTTCCCCATAGACTGCATTTTCATTTAAAAGAGTCTTCCTTTAAACAAGAAATTCAGTTAAAGCGGAAAGTAGCCTTGATTAGCCTTATTCTACAAGTCATGAAAGTTATCATTAGTTAAACTGTCCCTACCTCGGTAACTTCTGTGTTTCCATACTCTTCAAAAGTGACCGTGCAGGCCCCGTCTTCCAAAACCTCTTCCACTGTGGCTTCGTAGTACCTGCGTGCAAACTCAGCATTGTAGAACATGTCAAATATAGACTAATGAGCCGCGTTCTGGTAAAAATGGGTTTAATGCATGTGCAAAAAGTGTCGTCCCAGATTAGCCTGTGCAGTCTGCACAGGCTCATCAGAGACAACACTTTCCTGCTTGACTGGATTATTATTTAGAAGAGTCTTCTTTTAAAAGACAAATTCCGTAAAAGCGGAAAGCATCGTCCCTGATTAACATGTGCAGACTCCACAGGCTAATCGGGGACGACACTTAACGCACATGTATTGAGCCCATTTTCCCCAGAACGAGTTTTCGAAGTACCTGCATGCAAACTCAGCAGCGAAGACAGAGCCTTGGCAATTCAGACTAGAGCTTGTCACCGTATTGACTTATAACCACCTGCTGCAGTTTAAAGGCGCCCTAAATATATACTTGGTGGCCTGCAGGTTTTTTCCCCACTTTTTGGGAAGAAAGCCCATGGCTTTGGAATTGGGAATTTTATCGACATTTTCATGAAATTGGGAAAATAAATTCAGTAGCCTTCTTTTTTCGCACAAAAAGATTTTTTTTGGAAATAGGGATTTTTTAAGCACATTTTGGGGGAAAATAGGGGTTAAAGGGGTTGCAACAAACAAGTCGCTTTAAAGATTTCACAGTTTCACCTTGTTAAACAAGCTTCGACTGAAAACCGATTGATGTATACACTGCAAAGTATCTATGATCTCCCAATTTCACTTATTTGTTGATTGCCCTGAATGACATTGGAGCCACATGACGTATCAAGTATTAACACTAATGTTTATAGAAATTGTATGTTGAAAAGGGGGCATAATTTTAGCAATTTTTAATGTTGGATGATAAAAAGCGCACATGCGCAACTTTATATAACAAGAAACAATGCATGCAAGTTTTAAGTTGCATGTTGAAAAGTGTAAATGTACTTCATAAGACAAGCTTGAGTCAATGTTAAGACAGACAGAGCAACTCGCAGTCTGATCTGGTTTTATGCTGTTTGTTGCTCATCAGTATCTTAAGTTTGGAAATGGAGGCTTTAAAACTTGAATCTTGTAAGAACGGTATTAAATTCAATTTGATTTTCTAAGAGACTCTAAACGTTCCAAAGTGCGACGTATATTGGTAACAGGTTAATACTTCAAACGTACCCCTTATCTTCTGACCAGATGGCCAAACACTTGTCCCCAGGCTGCCAGTGCTGTGTAGCCACCCGCTTGGTTGCCGTCTTATCTTGACCTGCCGTACCGTCCTGACCTGCCGCGACCACGTCAGGTGATGTCTTCTGACCAATCAGATCTGACGTGAGCTGGATGACCTCCTGTTGGCAAATACACGCAAACACGTGCCGACTTTAGTACTAGAATAACTAGTATAGCAGTAATAGCATTTTTGTTTGTTTCTGTATAAATGTTTAACAAGAAATTGCATATACATGTACATAGAAGATTAAATTGGCCTAACCATGATGTAGAAACATGCTTTTTGTTAACCAAACTACAGATTGCATTGGGTTGCAAACATCAATTGTATCACTATCGTTTTAAATAAAATACTCTTTTTTTTCATAACAAAGAATATAAAGGTATTTAAATTACATATCTTTGCTTACAGCTCAGCTTTAATGTTTTTTATCATTCTTACTAAATTCGCTTTTGAAAGTGATATGTCTGCAGCACATACTTACACTGCCTGGTTGCTCGAGGACTTTACAGATTACAATTTCACTCTCATCTATAAAATACAATCTAATAGCACATTAAACATATCCAGATTATTTCCCTAACCCTTTTTCAAAAAGGTCACACATCACTTATTTGTTATGGAAACAAAAATATTTTTACTTTTGGACTTATACATTATATTTATACAACCAAAGTATTTTTGAAAGTTGTGTGACCATATGTATTAATTTATTGCATTTATCATTTTCAACACAGAACACTGATATTTAAAGATCTAACATATTATGATTTTGTATAAACACGAATCATAGTTAAGTATGATCATTAGCTCACCTGAAGGTCTGTTTTGAGTTTCAGCAAATCTTCATTTTCTGGATCAAGGGTTAATGAGTCTTCAACCTGAAATACAGTTATGAATACCCTAATCATAATTCTAAAGCGTCTAACTTTTCTGTTCTATTGATTTTGTTCACTGCTTTATTAAACACCTGGTGCCAAGATCTGGATGCATATTAGCAGACGTTGGGACAGCTGGAGAGACTCGCACAGAACTGAGACGCCTGGAGGAAGCTTGTTGAAAGCCTATGTCCCAGACAGGACCACAGGCGAAGATGATCACTGCTTTAATAAATCTCGTAGTTTTGGAAATTAAGGGCCTTACCATTTAAATTTGGGACCTTAACATCATGAAAATACAATATTTAAATTTGGAACTATTTCAAAAAGATACTTGAAAACTGTTTATTGTAAGCATGTGTTATTTATAATGGTTTCATTTAGTGTAATCATGACAATGACAATTAGAAACTATTAAAATATACCTTTAATCATACAAAATAAAATAATGATTTGCAACTAAGATTTGACACTAAAAGTAGCAACATTCCCTGTTTTTAATTTAAAATTCTGTATAAAAGGTGGTCATTTCCTTCTTATCCTCAACCATTTTTCAAAAAATGAAAGGTTAAAGCTTATTGGACAATTATCAAGAAAAATAAAGACATTATAACAATGAGAGATGACCTTCTGAATTAAAAAAAAAGATTTTTTCAAAAACCCGATCCCAACTTTTTGAGGCCAGATATTTAGAACCACAACCAATATGAAATGGATATTTCACATTATATGAGTTTTTCAAACCTTTCAAATGCTCATGTAAAAGTACAACTAAAGTGCATATGTGACTCATATTCGCGAATATGACTGAAAGGGGTGAATACGAACTGATATCAGCTGTTTTAAAATGTTTTGTTTTTTTTACATTTTTTTATATTTAAATCATTCTATGAATAAAAATCTTCCTAATATATTAATACTGTTAAGATCGAGTGAATATTTATGTGTTTTTTCCTGACATTATTTACTGTGGAGTCGTCGTGGTTATATTGTTGGTGGTGTGTAGCCTAAAAACAATGTTCATATTCGCGAACATGACTTTAGAGTTGGAAAAATAATAAAGTCTAGTAAATTGCTCTATTAATGATAACAGGTAATGTATATTTTTCCTTATAGTTATACAGTAATTTGTTGGTAAAAAGATTGCATAAAAAGCATCAATATTGCCAATATTTGTTCATATTCGCTTTTTTTGCTCATTTTCACGAATATGAGTCATACAGGCAGTTTTTAAGGACCCCCCCCCCCATGTAAAGGATTTCCGGTCTTTTCTCCCCCTGGAGGTTTCTCCCCTGGTCTTTTCTTTACCGAAACCAAAGACTTTTCTCCTCCCAACATTTAGGTAAGAGAAAATGAAGTATGTGAACAAAGAATGGTTAATGAAGGAGCAATTTAATTATACCAATAAATGTCAGTGTTGTTATTGTGTAATCTGTGGGTAGTGTTATTTTTAATTAAATTTTGATGTAAATCTTTAAGACTATGAAAGAAATAGTAATATAGCGTCATATTATTTTAAGTTTCTGTTTTAGTTTATAAGTAAACGACTCAAATTTTAAATGATTTAATCTAATTAAATAAAAATTTAATTATTGATTGTTAATCATTTTTGAATATTTATGAAATGATCAAAAGATATTGTTTTTCACACTTCCTAATCTGTTTAGGCCAAAAAAAATAGGTCCGTTTCCGGTCGCCCGACTGTGTCTCCCGAATCGAAGCCGACCCTCAACTTTTTATTGGGGTCGCCAAAAAAAAAAAACTTTTATTTTCGTTCATTTCGGTTCATTTCTCGATATAAGATGTAATAATCAAGCAAACCAAACATATATATACATGTATTTCTTATTATAAGCTTAAGTAGCCTTGAATTTTGCATCTTGACAAAACTAACAGTGCCACAGTCCCTTACTATCTTTTACATACCAGTCAAAAGACGCCTGATTCAGTGATTTAGAAAACTGTTTTTAGGTGTGTCAGACAAATTAGATTCAGAGTCAATCTCACACAATTTACGTTTCATAGAACTTAGTTTGGGCGAATCGCCCTGTAACCAACTCGTTAGAGACATTTCAGATTAAGCAGGTGCAAGTTTTTGTTTACAGTCCGAGTTCTCGATAAAGAATGGTCATGACCAAGATAATGAGTATTAAGAATCATCATTATTGGGGACATACGTTAATTGTTCGCAGTTTTTGTCGGGATCAACTCATCTTTTCCCGTCCGGGACCATTTTAAGGCATCTACTACTCGCGAAAAGCAAGTTTTCACGGTTTGAAAAAATGGACAATACAGGCGTGGTGCATAAAATATACATACCTGTCTACTAACAACAGATACCAATTAATACGTAGAGACCGACATTCTTTTAATCCACATTGTTTTGGGGACACTAATTGCTATAATTGACATCAATTAAGAAAGTGTCTTGCCCGGTGTCGTGTCATGTTTTCTATTAGCCGAAATGGAGCTATTTGATTCACTTTAATCCTCCGTTTGAATTTGAGCACTTCAGCTTAAATCCAGCCTTGACCAGATTTTCCGGTAAATCAGTACACGGTTCATTATCTGTTTCAATAATAAACTACCTTAAAGAGCGTAACGTCAATAATACAGCATTTTCTTCGCTACAAAGTTTTCCTTTGACACTTGTATACACCCACGCTAATTTGGGTATGGCGTGACGCTGTACATTGCCGCATAGTTTTCGCACGCTTTTTGTGGGGGCAAAGAAAATACATGTGGACTTTTTATTTAAAGCTAGAAAGTGTGTTTTGGATTACAAAATGTGTATTCTCATTTGGGAATTCAACAAAACATTTATATTATATTTATAGTGGATTCAATATTAAATTTCAATATTAACTTTGTAAAAACGCTTTGCGCGTCAAAACAATGTTTTGATAATGCTCGAAAAGCACAATTTCCAGGAGGATTACACCCTGTTGCTATCATCAGTCTCGTAAGTAACTGGCCACGACTTTATCGTAGGGCCCGATTAGTGTGGTAGGTATAACAAAGCCATAAACTGCAATAAACCACTGAAATTATCGATTGATAGTGATACAGGGTGATTCACAGCTGTTCCATTTACTACGCCAGGGGGGCGGAGTTTTGTCGATTCGGTCAGTTGATTGACTTCGGCGTGTATTCGGTAATAAACAGAAGCCACTTCCATTCTAGTACCCGAAAGACAAAAAAAAAATCCCTACCTACCGACCCTGTTTTTTCCCCCAAGGAGACCGGAAACGGACCTATTTTTTTATTTGGCCTTATAAGTACTTCAGACTGAATGAAATGTTTGATGTCCAGTGATTAAAGAGAGGTGTTAAAAGTAGCAGATTAATCCCCCCAGTATGAAATATACTGGGAGGAGAAAGGACTAGGGGGAGAAATGTCCAAGGGGGAGAAAAGACCAGGGGGAGAAATGACCAGACACCCATGTAAAGCTCTGGATCACTTTGCCACCTTGAATAACTCTGAGATATAGAGGATATTTGTTGGATTCGGTGGATTATCGATTTTAATTCACGAGTGATCATAGAAATTAATATTTTCATGAGTGGCGCAGCCACGAGTGAAAATATATTTTTTCTATGATCACGAGTGAATTAAAATTGATAATCCACCGAATCCAACACATTTTCTTTTTATTTCATGCTTTTTTCACAGTTTATATACATTGCTTAAGAGTTTAACTAAAGAATGTTGTTGGGATAATGACATCATTTCGTCAAAATAATGATGTCATTTCACAGTAAACAGTGAAAATTATCGATAATTTTCACTGATAGTTTTTATTGTTTGAAACAGTGAAATTATCAGTTTTAATTCACATATATTTCTCTATAAACCACCGGAAAGCATTAAATAAAGGCTTCTCTTCACATGAGTAACATCAGAATAAAATAATAAGTATAATACAGAATTTAGATATGTGTATGCAGTGGAATTCAACTTATACATTAACAATCCTAGTGAGATCCTTGTCTGTAATTACGTCATTGCTATTTACAACGATCATCCGAATTTCACACTGTCCGAATACAGCACAAACAACGTCCGGTTGAAAATAATGAAATATACACATACCTGTTGAAGCTGCAGCTTGTACATAGAAACATTGGCCTGCAAATCGTCACCCATGTTGATTGTATAGCCCAAATAAGACAAATAGTAAAAATAATTACAACTTTTATGTGTGTTACTCGTCGTTCAACTTTTCTTTATTTTGAGAAAATACTTAGTTGTGTTTTTTAGTCATATCTAAGTCGAGATGGTCTTGGTTCAGTTCGGGCAGGTACATAATGACCGTATTGTAAAAATCTCAATGTGGATAGATCCCTATGTTGATTAAGTCACACATAGTTTATGATAAAATGCTGCAATGTGCTGAGTTCAATTCAATTAAAGAAATTAAAATATGTAGCTTAAAGATTTAATCAAATTTGGAATGTAACATGATTGAAAGCATGGCTTAAAAAAAATGTCTTGATTCTTTTAGTGCTTCTATACCAAATGTATTGTTATATCTGTAATATATTTTTAAAATTCAATCAACATCATGATAAGCAGCATTAAGATTGTTTTAATGGAATGACTGCTATAATGGGAAATTATTGGTGTCCATACAATAATAATTTTGCAATCATGTACACTTCCATTGACATGCAGTATACATTAATGTCAATCACTTTACATATAAACCTGTCCAGCCGAATAGTCTGGTTTATAATATTACACTTGCCCTATAACGACTATGGAACTGGATATTGTGTTATTACAATAAAGTTTTACATCTTTAATGACTTGCCTACTGTAGACATGCCCAGCATTAGGATTACCAACATCATTATTTCCAAGGCATTAACCCAATGCTCTGGACAATGAGACACAACAACTAATTGAATTATGAATTGATTTTCAAGACAAAGACCTTGTATTGTTTTGTTTTCCTATGTGTATTTCGAAGTTTATTTGCAGGTCCAACGGCATCTTCCTGAGTGCATCTGTAGGATGGACCTGTTAAGAGTGCTGACTTGATTTGTTTTCAGCAATGTAGATTTGATACATACTGGGCATTAACCAGCTGTGATAATAGCAACTTAATACATTTGGGCCTCGCTGTTAAAAATTGGGTTTAGTGCATGTGCGTAAAGTGTCGTCCCAGTTTAGCCTGTGCAGTTTGCACAGGCTAATCCGGGACGACACTTTTCACCTCAACTGGATTTTCGCCAAGAACAGTCTTACTTTAAACAAAAAATACAATAAAAGCGGAAAGTGTCGTACCAGCTCATTTATAAAGAAAGGAGTCATACTAATTCCTTGTTGCATTTATTCAGACTCATATACGTATACTATAACACATACATAACAATTTGAAATCATACATACATCATATATTCCGTTTTCACATAAAATGTTCACAATCCTAAAAAATAAGCAATTATTGTAAATAACTACGAACAAAATGAGATGCAGAGAAATACAGCATGTCTGTGAAGCATAACTTTTATGATATCAAAACAATTGAGCTCACTATTTATCTCTAATTCTGAGATTTGAGAACGATTGAAAGTATGCTAAGTTTTGAAAGTCTGCACAGGCTAATCAAGGACGACACTAAAATGGATTTTCGCTAATAAGAGACATCCTCTTAAATAAAAAAACCACAAAATCGGAAAGAATTGTCCCTCATTAGCCCATGCGGATTGTTCACATGCATTAAGCTCCGTTTTCCAAGAGCAAGGTTCATTTATAAATTGCAAGTGATGACCAATCCAACACATGTTATGTGACTGCGACAGTTAATGAAGTGACAAACATCAGACAGATGTCCAGCACTTTACAGAGCTAGCGGGCCTAGCCTCACACTTTACAACATAATGAGAAGCATGTTATGATTAATAAATACCACGTTCCAAGAGATAAAACCATGAACACCAATAAGCACAAATAAGAACCTTTTAAAATACATGTAACATTAATGACTGTCGACTTCAGTATACACATGCGTCCAGATATGGGAAAAGGTCCCAGATGTAATGGATAACAATCTCCTAGAATTACAAATAGATAAATGAATTTTCTTTTTACACACACTTAAATATCTCTGTAAAATATATTTTCAAGTATTTAAAGTATAATAATTTTAAAAGATCTTTGATTATAAATAATCACATCCGTAACATGCATGTATGCCTAAGTATTATGAAATAGAGCACATGCATATATTTAATTTAAAGCTTCATACATGTTAAGTGTCCAATTACAATTAAGGTAACACGCTTTTGATATCTATAGTGCTATAACATACAGAATAAAAACCATTCATTTTGAAGTATGCATATCTTTTTTTAATGATTTAGAAATATGTTTTAAGATTACAATTTATTCCAGAATTGTTGATACAAATATTTTGAGGAGTACAGAATATTTATTATTAAATGTTTTGATGGGGGTCATTTTTTATTTTTTTACTTAAATACATATATATATAAACAAGCATATATCTGATTTGGTACAAGTACTTATTGTACAGAATGTCATAAAAACACACATTCACTACATCATTTCCATTCAAGCAATGAGAAAAGGCTTAATATACATGAACATTATGAAGTTCAATGCCTTTTAAAACTAAAACATTTAATTTTTTTTACCTACATTTATTAGTTGATTTTTTTAATTTCTTAGACTTACACAAATGATTGTTTGAAAAATCCTTCAAAACCAAAAGCATTAATACACCATACCAAAAGTTAACGTTAATCTTAAATTTTCATTGAAGCTGTTTTTTTTACGCACAGTTATATTTTATCTAATGTACCAACACCCTAAGGCGCTTATCTGAAACCCCAAGGAACTTAACTGTTTCAAAGGGCGTTCACAAAAACTCACCATGAGCAAGCATATTGCGCTCAAGTGTGATAAAAAAAACAGTGCATAATATACATTCAATGTTAATGAAAATTATGTTATATGCAGACCTATATAACAAAGAGAGAAATAATGCTTCCATTTGCTTTCAACTTACTGACTAGAAAGTTTTTACCAATTTCACACTTTTTTGGCATCTTTATCTGACTTTTCATGTACATATCCGTTCTATTCAGATCTTTCAAACACAAAAAAATGTAAATGCCAGCAAGAGAAACATTAATCATACAGTAAAACTTTTCTTATAAACAGACATAATACAAACTAATGAAATCTTTTAAATACACATAGCACGGGATATCTGACAACAAAATTCATTACTGTACAATAAGAATAATTCCTTGCAGAAAAGTAGATTTGTTCTGATTTTTACTTTTAACCCTTTGAGCGCTGGAACCGTATTTTGAAGGCCTTTGCAAACAGTTTGGATCCAGATGAGACGCCACAGAACGTGGCGTCTCATCAGGATCCAAACTGTTTGCTATTCTGATAGTATTCTTTGAAAAAAAATCAAAGAAAATGCTAATTTTAGAAATTTAGCAGACAACATTTTAGCAAACGACAAATTTCCCAGCATGCAAAGGGTTAATATACAAACAAAACATAATGCTTTTTTTTAATGATAAACATATCATATTCTAATACATGTACCATTGTTACTGTGGTCATCAATAAACAATCATTCTGTAAATAAAAGATTGCAAATACACCATGCATAAAATTAACTTCCATAAAAGTAATTCTTTATTTTTATATTTTTTAATTATGCAAATGTCTGTAAAATGTAACTACAGATTAAAATTCAATTTTACCAAATTTTAAAATTTAATAACTTAATATATACACTGTAGCTTAACAAACAATAAAATTGATTAGAGAAGTTTGTGTAGACACGAATACCAAGCGATGCAGTCAATTTTTTTCACATTTGATTGAATGCCAAGCAATTTTGAATACACGTTTTTTAACCCTTTCCCCCTCATAAGTTAAGTGAAAACGTGAGTAACTCGCAGGTTGTTCAGGTTTAATGCTGTTTGCTGCTCATCAGTATATTAGGGTTGAAATGAAGCCTTTAAAACTTGAATCTAGTAAGAAAGGCCTTCAATTTAATTTGATTTTCTAAGAAAGGCCTTCAATTTAATTTGATTTTCTAAGGGACTACACATGTGTCAAAATGCGTATATAAGTGGTAAAAGTGCAAATGTGGTCATTAGTTAAAACTATTTTTGATACAGCTTCATGTTTATTTCTTCATTTTTCGTAGTCTTGCGCCGTTCTGTGCGGTATTCTGGTCCACTTCGGGCAATGATGAGATATCGTCCTCTAGAGCTAAAAATAGAACGGAAACAAAAATAGTATAAATTATAATTCTGATAACAGCTGGTTGCCAATATCCATCATACAAAGATAAAATTAACAAAAAAGCCATGCAAACTTACAAAAAAGGTTTGTAGTCTATTTTTCTCTTCTTTCTGCATCATAAACATATATTTTATCCAAATTTTAATACAGGCAATTTATACATAATCATGTACATCAAGGATGGTTGTCACAAAGATTTGCCATACCGTTATTAATAAAATGGCGTTTGATGCAAACAGCAGAAATAAAAAGTTCCAACTTAACGACAAAAAAAAAACAAGAATTGTCACCATAGGATGACATATGCCCCCTTTTTCCACATTTTTCTAAACCTTAACGCAAAGTGTTTTTCCACATTTTTCGAAACCTAAATGCAAAGTGAAACGGAATTTCAGACGGACAGACAGACAGACGGACAGTGCGATCACTATATGCCCATCTTCTGGGGCATAAAAAGAGGAGCACAGTCGCCCACCTACATTACTCGCCGACAAAATGTCTATTAGCCAATGGCTTTTGATGCAAACAGCACAATAAAAAAGGTTTTAACTAACAATAACTAGAGCTTTGTCACAGACGTGACGATAACCCCACATGCTGCATTGACACAGAATATTGTGCATGTTGTCTTCACAAAAAACAGCGGACACCATGCTCAATGTTAAAAACGCACTAAGTGACCCCCTGACCTAGTTTTTGACCCGGCAAGGCCCATGTTCGAACTTGGCCTTTAGATCATCTAGATAAAACTTCTGACCAAGTTTGGTGAAGATTGGATGAAAACTACTTGAATAAGAGAGCGGACACCATGCTGAATGTTTAAAAACGCACTAAGTGACCATGTGACCTAGTTTTTGGCCCTGCATGGCCCATGCTCACACTTGGCCTAGAGATCATCTAGATTAAACTTCTGAACAAGTTTGGTGAAGATCGGATGAAAACTACTTGAATTAGAGAGCGGACAACATGCTGAATGTTTAAAAGGCACAAATGACCCCGTGACCTAGTTTTTGGCCTGGCATGACCCATATTCGAACTTGACATAGGCATCATCTAGATACAACTTCTGAACAAGTTTGGTGAAGATTGGATGAAAAATACTTGAATTAGAGAGCGAACAACATGCTGAATGTTTAAAACGCACTTAGTGACCCTGTGACCTAGATTTTGACTGGCATGACCCATATTCCAACTTAACCTAGACATCATCTAGATACAACTTCTGAACAAGTTTGGTGAAGATTGGACGAAAACTACTTGAATTAGAGAGCGGACAACATGCTGAATGTTTAAAACGCACTTAGTGACCCCCCTTGACCTAGTTTTTGACCCGGCATGACCCATATTGGAACTTGACCTAGACATCATCAAGATACAACTTCTGACCAAGTTTGGTGAAGATCGGATGAAAACTACTTGAATTAGAGAGCGGACACTTAATACGGACCGACCGACAGACAAGCTCACTCCAATATACCCCCCAAAACTTCGTTTGTGGGGGTATAAAAACAAACATGGCCATGGCATAATGGATATGTTTTCCCCCTAGTGACCCGGAGGTCACGAGTTTGATCCCCACTTTGGGAGCGCTCTTATGATCTCCCCCAAAGACAACAAGTACTGGTTATACCCAGGAAACCGACGTGAGAACATTTCAATACGGCTTTCTAGGCCATAAAGCTTAAATAAATACGTTATAAAAAAAGCAAAAAAGACAAGCACAGTAGTCTACCTACATTACTCACCTTTAGCCTTCTTCTTCATCGGGGAGGAGGAGCGAGGTTTGCGCGCCACGGCCGAGCGCTCCCTCAGCCTGCGCAGGTGGAACGTGATGAAGTTCCACATCATCCAGGCCTGTAGCAGGCACGTGGCCACCAGGCAGTTGATTCTGAAACAGGCCAACAACACATATAGAGACAGGCTGTGGAGGTCAACACATTCATTTCTCTGAACAGTCAAGAGTAATTATTTATGACAAACAGGCCCTTTTTCAGTTTTCTGAAACATAAGAGATCACTTATACATTTTCAGTCGTTAACAAAAGCACATGTAGACATAATCAAACTGGTTTAATGCAAACCCTTGGACAAAACTAAAAGGTGTGGCAAAACTTAAGTCTACAGGTAAGTTATGACCACTGATAGAAGTATGCAGAACATAACACAGTGATTCCTTGTATTTATTTATTTTTTTACAATTTAAATCTTTTCATTTATTATCTAAACAAGGCTTGTCACCATAGGATGACATATGCCCCCTTTTTTCACATTTTTCTAAACCTAAACGCAAAGTGTTATTCCACATTTTTCGAAACCTAACGCAAAGTATGACGGAATTTCAGACGGACAGTGCGATCACTATATGCCCACCTTCGGGGGCATAAAAACCACATCAATGTCTGTACATTATTAGTCGGAGTGAAATTATTTATTTATACCAATAAACTCAAGAAGTCAAATTCATTAATAAAGGCTGAGCTGATGACATCAGTGTCCAAATAACTTTGTAAAGATCATCGTTCTGTAAGTTGAGCAATACTTAATTTGTATTTAATTTCTTTCAAACAATCTTCGAGTAACACAAATCACAAAATATTTGGACTTACCTAAAAAGTTTTGTATTGAAATTGCCAGTTGCAACATCAATGGCTTCCAGGCCACTGAGCTGCAGTCCATACCTGGAAATAGTGAGTACATGAACATTACAGTTACAGTCAAGCTGAACATGCATGATGTGGACTCTTTACTTCTAAGATATATACATAATGTGGATAGCTTGAGCAAGATCTCAAACAAACTTCTTGATTGTTTCATGGTATTTGTTAGATTTATGATAAAGAATCAAACCATCAATTAGGAAGTTTGGACTTAATTCTGGGAAAAAATGACACCTTTTGTGATTGCAAAATATTACCAAATAATGACTATAAAATCAGCCAAAAAAGGCCAAGTTGGCAGGGGTTTCGCTGTCGATCGCCACTGTCGCAAATGGCTCTAATTTTTTAAAAGTGGCTCCAATTTTTTTAAAGTGGCAAAAAGAATCGGTAAAAATCCTATCCGAAAATGTGCTGCGAGTCGAAAGCACGCGACCGAGCATAAGCGGCAAGCGTCTGTCAGTTGTAAATATTGATTTACGGCGATTTAAGCGACCTACAGTGCAGAATGCAAATTGAAATCACTGAAGCGTGTAAGTGTTACAGACGATGTTTTTACTACTATTGTCAAGTTTTATGGGGGTTATTATCGGATTAACGGCTCCTTTATGATATTGAGCAATAAATTATGTAATACTGGGACAAACAGTCACAACGATCAATAATTATAACGATAATTAGGGCCGATTTTTCTTTAATCAATGCCAGAGCAAAAATATTTCTCCACAAAAACACATGAAAACTTGTTTCAACAGGCATTTGTGAGCATTTCTGTTTAATAGTTTCATTATTATCATGTTCTGGAAAAGATGTAGTTTAATTAAGATACCAACAATTTCTGAAATAAAAAGACCATTCACTCAGTGTACTATATTTCGGATATGATAAAATTCGGACATATACCCGGTAAAAAATGTCTGTTGTTGATAGTTTGTAAAAAAATATGTTGTATGTTATTTCAGACAACTAGAATGGATGGTGGCAATAATCCTGGGTCTTTCTGTCAAAAAATAGGCTTAAAAAACATTTATTTTATTGAACCTGGATATCATCCACCACTAACAGAAAACATGTTAACAGCAGAAGTTGATGTATATCATGTCCAAATGACCAACTGTAACAATTTGAAATGAGATGCTTTATTTTCTGATGTTTGATATTTCTTTTTCCGTTTCAGATGATGTACATTTGTGTGATGCTATGTTTAAATAAAGCATTTTGAAACATGCATACAGCATACTGTTACATTGATGTTAACATTATTATATTATTTTAGTTATCTGTGCTGTTGGTCATGTTTATCAAGTGGAAACAATGTTTTTTATATACAAATTACAAAATATAGCTTATTAAGTCTTATGAAGGTATGACTTATGAAGGTACTTATTGTTATTTATGTATTTACATACCTTTAAAAGTAATAATATAGTCAATGACTTTAATATAGTAAGGTTTCTTTAAATGATTGTTCTTATTATATAATATCAATAAAGTTGGAATAACTGCAGTTTTCACGTCGCGAAAAAGTGTCCAGTGAAACCACTGAGTTGGATATGTAATTTTATGAAATTGAAGTCAACTGGAAATTTCTGTATTTTTTAAATTATCCACATGTAAATAAACAACAGAATACTAACAAGTTGATACTTAGTACCGTACTTAATCTTGTATTATGCACAACCATGCATAACTCCCACCAGATTTTTACATTCAAAAATGACGGAAAAAAGTTGCAGTCAGGATAGAGTCATTTCAATATATAACATGCACCAACTTTTTAAATTGAAATTTGGTGGTATTACACTGCGCTTTATGCACGGTAAAGTACGGTGAGTCAATTAACTTACCAGAAGGTGAGGAAGGCGAGAGTTATTGAGCCTAGACGCACGAGGACAAACAGCACGTTGAAGACCATGAAGCAGTGGTTAGCGACCTCCGTCTTCTCGGCAAAGTACACGAGTCGAGCAAGGTGAAACACAAACTCCACAATGTAGTGTAGCACCAGCAGCACTAGGGCCACACGGTTGAAACTGAAATGTTCATGGATATAGAGCTTAAGCTATGTAAGTTATAATCATGCATATATAGGATAGAGTTTACAACGGTGTGATTTAAGAACCACCTCAGGAAAGGCAAATGCCCCACAGTTCAACTAAACTCTTCGTTTCTATATAGATCCAGCAAAGTTAATAACTATTTGTAAAATTATTTTGACATTGAGAGGGAGGAATAAGCTAAAAGGATGAGAAAGCACACCCCTTAAATTTTCTCTATGCTTAAATGGTATTTAAAGCATTGCCAATCACATTCTCATATAAGGTCAACTGCAAATAAGAGAAAAACCAACTTTTCCGAAATGCACAATGTCTTTTAAACAACACTTGGCGAAACAACTAAATATCACCTAATTTTAAGCTTTTCAAGATGTTTCTCGTTCTTTATTTTGACAGAATGCATGTACATTTGCATTTCCTCTTAATAGGGTTGTATATCTACTAAACTTCAGGTCTTTCAGATATTTTTTACAAAAAAACTTCATTTAATTAGAAATGTTCTATAAATCTTTTAATACCAAAAATTAATGTCTGTGTATATTTGAAATCCTTTAGATCTATTCATGCTTCATTCCATTAACTGATTTTACCCAACAGTCAGTACTAGGGTGAACAACTTACTTCAGTGCATATGCACCTAAAACGAACACCAGGTAGAGGACTGTGTATTGAATTCTGCCTTGCATTTCCTCCTGAAAATAGTCGAACAGAATAACGGCTTTTCTATCCAGACTAGCAAAATAATGACTTAAAAATATGAAACACAGAAATGAAAAAAACTAAAATATAAATAGTTTACGTATACAAAATATTTAATATTATGGTAAAAAGCACCATTTTTAAAGTAGTAAATAACTGAAATAATTGCGGTTCAATTTATTAAAAGACACAAGTCTAATTTCATTCACTGAAAATCTTTGCTAGCAGTTCAGATTGCGAGTTTTAAAAGTGAAATTTTAAAACACTGTCTTGTTCTTGTTAGTAAATAAATACATAAGAATTGTGCATGACCTGAGTGCTTATTTGGAATAATATGTCAATAGGTAACCAGGTTATCATGATTGTGATGAATGATTAACAGATAAAAGCAAGAAATGTTTGAGATTTTTTTTGGTCTAAGTTTTTTCACTGAAAATCTTGGCTAGCTCAGATTATAAGGCTATAAAGGCTAACTGTTGGCACACTTTCTTATTCTTATTCTGACAAACGATACAAAAACAGAAAAAAAAACAGGAAATGTGTTGAGTTTATTTGTTCCCGCACCTTCTTTGTTTTCTGAAAGTAGAGCTCTGGAAAGCCGTGCACCCAGTAGGCCAGCTGGATGATGAAGTAGATCTTCATGACGAAGGACATGTTGGCGTGTGGGTAGTCCTCCCATAGCTGGTTGATGTTGTGCAGGCCCTCCTGAATACATCACAAGTAGATATGCTGATACCGTACTTTTATAATGTATAACTCCCAGTTTTATACCCCTTAATTTAAAAAAGTGGTGCGCATTCCACATTGATACAGCTCAATTCTTACTGCTAATTTGTGAAAAATTTGTCATTTGCCATTTTTATTTATTATAAAACTTTTGTCCTCTGTTTAAGCATAAAAATCAGGTGCGCATTATACATGGTTGCGTGTAAATAAATGGTAAAGTATGGTAATCATATTGTTATTTAAATATTGAATCAGGGAACAAACTAGTAACTACACATGTAGTTGTTTAAAATGTATCCACCATGACCAGACTTTCACACCAAAATAGAAAAACTATTTTCGTAAATAAGCATCAATTGGACATTCAGACCAAGAGTGAACTTTTCTATCGCATCCGCTTGCAATTCAGAGAGGCTGGTAAAATAACCCACATGTTTAATTCAGGTGAATTCAAACAGTTAAACCTACCCCTTTAAAGAGTTTTCAACATTAAGTATTAGGGATTGAAAAAAAATATATAAATGAGCCTTGCTCTGTGAAAAGGGGGTTTAATGCATGTGCGTAAAGTGTCATCCCAGATAAGCCCGTGCAGTCTGCACAGGCTAATTAGGGACTACACTTTCTGCTGTAACTGGATTTTTGCTAAAAAGAGACATTCTTTAAACGAAAATTATCATAAAAGTGTTGTGTCTGATAAGCCAGTGCAGACTGCACGACACTTTACACACATGCATTAACCCTTTGCATGCTGGGAAATTTGTCGTCTGCTAAAATGTTGTCTGCTAAATTTCTAAAATTAGCATTTTCTTCGATTTTTTTTCAAAGAATACTATCAGAATAGCAAACAGTTTGGATCCTGATGAGACGCCACGTTCTGTGGCGTCTCATCTGGATCCAAACTGTTTGCAAAGACCTTCAAAATCCGGTTCCTGCGCTCAAAGGGTTAAGCCCTTGTTTTCCTAGAGTGAGGCTCAAATAAATGATTTCCCCATACCCTGACGATGGTGTCGGCTCCCCACACGGCAGAGACGAAGTAGAAAGTGAGCAGCTGTCCAGACTCGTTAAACTTGCTGTGCTTCACCTTCGACAGGTGCATCTTGCGATTCAGTTTCTGAAAAAGAACAATACACAAGTCGGCTTGTTAATCCTTTACCACTCAGATACGCACTCGGACGCTTGTGTAGTCTCTAAGAAAATCAAAATAAATTAAAGACCCTTTTTTTTTTAATAGATTTTAGTTTAAAAGCCTTCTTTCAAACCCAAGAAACTTATGAGCAGCAAACAGCATAAAACCTGAACAGACTGCGAGTTACTCACAGGCTAATCTGGTTTTATGCTGGTTGCATATAGCCATCTTCACTTTGCTTCTGCTTCTGAGAAGGAAAGAGTTAATATACACGTTTCAACTCAGAAAAACATTACATAGAGTTAAATTATCAATCATCCATTGTGATCAATCCAAACAATTTTTCAATGATATTTCGCATGCACAGATTAGTGGTAAACCTTACAAAAAACATAAATTCACAAAGTACAGTTTAAATATTTTACCACTTTATTTTTTTCTACACAACAACCTCATCCTTGTCTGATATTAAGTCAATAAGAACTTTTTCCATGAATACAGCATTTGGAGCTCTTGATTAACATACAGGAAAATTACTTACATCGAGGGCATATTCCTGGACAACAGCATGTGCAATAATGCAGATGAGTAGGTAAAAGAATGTAGTGAACACATCTTTAAGGCCACAGGTAAACAAGGAGATAGTCTCAGTCGAATCAGTAGCTGAAATAACAAGAGATTGTTGTTAAACATTATACACCACCAACTTGCAGCTATGTCATTAATACGAGCAACTGTTACCAAATTATTTAAATTAATTATGTATGCTGGTTATTCTGGAGGATTGGAAGAAGCACATCAATTTTTATGTCAACGCTTGAGGGGTCAAATGCCTTTAACATACAAATCATTTCTAAACAAACCAAATCTGGAATGGTTTAACACAGCTAGGATAAAAATTTATTAGTTGGAAAAGGAAAAATGAAAACTGGAAAAATATTCAATAAATAATTCAGGGCTTTTTTTCCTTCTTTGCGAGTGGCCCTGGAAGGACATTTCACAATTTTGATTGGGACAATTCACAAACCTAACATGGCCGTGAATTTTTACAAAATTGGCCGTTTTTCACAATTTTTAACAATTTCACCACTCGGTTTTTCACAATTTTAAGAAGTTTGCGGGTCAATTTTTCACAATTTTGCATAGTTCGCAACTCAATTTTTTCACAATTTTGAAAAGTTTGCAACTCATTTTTTCACAAAGTTAGGGGGCCAGGGCCGCTTCACAAAGTCAGGAAAAAAAGCCCTGTATTTTGACACAAAAAGGAAGATTTCGAGATTAATAGATCCAAGGGGAAAGTCAAATGTCTTCTATTTTTTAGAATTTCATTTTTTCCTGTTATTTTCAATTTCCTGATTAAAATAAGATGGCATGACTTACAAGTGCAAAGCAATAATCCAATTTCCTAAAAGGAAGACGTAATTAAAAAAAACAACAGGAAACTTACTTATTCATAATTGTATAAAAAACATTTTAAGTATTAAACAAATACTGTTCATAGAACTATTAATTATTTGTGCACAGCCCTGTAACATGTCTGGTGGGTGAGGATTCTTTCCGATCCTAGATAGAAAATCTTATTAAATTGGGGAAAAAATGCAGTATTATTGAAATTCATGCTCACCATTCACTGTGATGTTGTGCTGCAAGGTGACAAACAAGGAAGCAATCGGTTGCGTAGCCTGCAAGGAAAGAAAACAAATCAACATTTAATTGTTACATTTGGTGTTTGATAGCTTCCTACGCAACTTTGCAGATGTAAGAAACAAAAAAAAAAACGCAAAACAATTATGCTTGAAATAATGGACAATTATGTCAATGCTCCGACAATTCAATGCATGTTTCCAAATATCTATAAAATAATAAAAAAATATTAATAATTTACCAACAATGGCAACATATGTTTGACATGTGGCAAGTGAGAAACACAAACTGTCAGTTACCTGAAACATAAGTCCAACCACAAAAACCATTGCGACGCACGATGTAATGTCGGCATGATTCTGTATAACGAACTCGTGGCTAAACACCGGTGGGCTTTTAGTGGTTCTTGCTCTCCGCATACCCATGTTTTCTAAATAATTTCAAAAGAACACTGCTGTGTGTACAGTCGGTAAACGGAAGTTATTGGCAGATTACCCAGAAATCCCGGTTGCAAGACGCCGTTATGTAACGCTAATTTTGATTGGTGGGCCACGTGTCACGAAGCTGGGAAACAATTTTGGACCCAAGAAACTTTTTTCGCGGGAAATTTGACAATTTGACAGCTGAGGTATATTTTTATATTGCAAACTAGTCTAATACAAGACGTTGAACGTGAAGTGATCGATTATTACTCATACAAAAATTAGCCTTATATTCGCAAATCATCCAAATGACCGTAGTTTAATGATATGCCATAATTTTCAGGTCCAAATTGCGATAGACAGTCAAGTTACCATTACCGGGTCATTACCCATAGCGGGTCACCTTGATGTTCAAGAATGTGTATCGCGATTAATAGTTAACATTTTTAAATTATACTTTGCAAAAGGCATACTCAAGGCATTTTCTTCAAAACGCACTTGTTAAGTCGGAATCGGAGCATCCTTTCGCACAAAATTTCTTCGTGTTTTGCTGACATGTATATACGAATTTGTTTACTTCCGTTGTATTTCGAGAACGAGGTTAAACATTTGACGCGGCTACAATTCAACACACTGTTGGTAAGTAAGAAGTTTATGCATATAATTAAAGGTCATTAAGTAGTCGTTCTGCCCCCAAAAGACTATTTCAGTTTTGTTTCGTTTTTAAGATTTTGCACCACCATACAGGTAATGAAGAATTAGGGCAATAGCGGATCAAGCGTGTCATGTTTACATGAGTAAAAGGGGCTGTCTCAAACGTGTGTAAAGCCATCCGTTTATGTTACTGACATTAAATTTACTTGTGAAAGCTATATGGGCATTGTTAAATTTTATGTTATGCATACAATTTTATTGAATATAAGTTGCAATAATCCAAATCCAAGCTACTGATCATCCAGCTTTGAGCTGTACGTATGTACATTTATAAAAGCTCAAATTTCAAAGCATTCAAGAAGAACTTGGATAAACAAATACCATTATAAAGAT
>VMBQ01000703.1:152983-179373 GCA_007657795.1 Dreissena rostriformis | reverse complement strand
GCCAAAAAAAAACAACAGATATCCTACAGGTATATAAGAATGTGTATTCTAATAATATGACTATGAGTACGCAGACTAAAATCTTAATGTAAAATGATAAACTGTGTGGAAAAAAAAAAACAAGTACCGTATATATTAAAGTGATATTTACGCATCTTTCACTGTTGAATTGAGCTGAAAAGAATTAAGAGGTCAAAAGAGTTAGTTAAAATGTGGTAACTGACCAATTATCTCGAACTCATCTTGCTACCAGTTGTTTATAAAAAATATATATTATATTCAATATTTTACGTGACTAACCCAGTCCTCCAAGCCGAGCGAAACTGCCGCGTATTTACGAAAGCGATACGATTTGAGTCTTTCTCATAAAGTCACTTCACTGCATGACACTTCATTTATAACATATTTCTTTGAAGAAGCATGGCCAAAGATGTGGTTGACAGAGACACGAAGGTAAATGTATTAATAATTTCAGAATTGTCATGTTTTTGCGGTGAGTCCCATGTTTTTAAACTTACCAAAGTTATGTAAAAAACGAAATTACGGTTGATATTCAAATGCATTATTTTCCTCTTTACGGGATATTGTTTTAGTATGTTGATGCTGCATTAACAAATATAAGCGTATATGAAGTGAAAACACCAAAAATAAACAACGGTTGAGATAAACACCTATATACTGTTAGATGCGTCTTATATCATTTTAATAAATTATAAGCGATTATTCTTTGCATACAAGCAGATTTGTGCAATGAACTTTGTATGGATAATGCAATCAATTTTGATATTTTCACATCCCTTCAGTATATCAAGATCTACCATACACACCTTAAGACCTAATACCTTACAGGGCTTTTTTCCTGACTTTGTAAAGCGGCCCTGGCCCCCTCACTTTGTAAAAAAATGAGTCGCGAACTTTTCAAAATTGTGAAAAAATGAGTCTCGAACTTCTGAACATTGTGAAAAAACAAGTCGCGAACTTATCACAATTGTGAAATTCAGTTTGTTAAGAATATGTATAGTAAAAGCATGTTTAATCCTTGCATCATATTAAAATGTCCCTTAATCATCCATAAAAATCATATTTTTATTTTCTGAACACTTTCTTTCAACAAATAACCACTTTAATACATTTAGATCAACAATATTCTGACTGGTAAACACTATCTCAAACCATAGGAAAGCCTCACCACTGTCAATATCTTGTCGCGCTAATGTAAAATATAAAAAAAATGAATTCTGAAATGGCCGTTTTTGACACTTTTTAGCCCCAAAAGTCTGATTATCGCAGTTAAAAATGGCCTTTTGTCAAGTATTGTGGCCATGTAAGTTTTGTGAACTGGCCGTGTCCAAATTGTGAAATGGCCTTTCAAGACCATTCTTTAAGAAGGAAAAAAAGCCCTGCCTTAGGCATTTTTTTAATATGCCAAATTTGATTCTTATCTGAAAGTTAATATAAAGGTAATTGCTTGTGAATTACATATTTTCAATATAAAGTCAAAAGTGAAGTTATAAAACTTAATATCCTTTAAGAAAGGATAGAAATCATCAAAGCCTGTAAATATAGATATGGTAATTTATATTTAAATTTTAAATGCAAAAAAACATTATTTTTATAAAGACTTTAAACATACAATGGTTGCATTTCATGATACAATTTCTTAATATTTGTTTGAACATACACTAGTAAATAGAGTGGGGGTTAGTGACCAAACATGCATGTATTTCCGGATATTGTCTGATAATAATAATTTTACTTCAACCTTATATATATATCTATTGTAATGTCATTTGTGTGAAGTCATGATGTCTTTGTCCAACAAAAGTAACATTTAAGACGTGTATCATTTTGTGTACTAATTTTACAATTTGTGACCAAATGCACTAAAAAGTTCACTTTAGTCTTACATGTTTGGAATTTAGGACTGCTGAGTCAAAAGTGAAAGGTTAAGAAATTGTGCAATGCTAACATTTTATAAACTTTGTTTAGTTTCGGATAGAAAATACATTAGCATTGTAAGCCCCGGTATGGACAAGCTTTTGTAAAATGTATGTAACTGTTTATATAATGTGTTGTTTAATTTTTCATGAGTATAATATTTTGCTAACCTCCCACAGTCAATCAAGAGGCAAAGTGCATTGGTTCTGAACATCTGCATGATGCTGAACTTTGTCCATCATGGATAGATTTTCATAAAAATGGCAGATAAACATGATGAGATGGAGCATCGCAAGCAATAACCAGGCCCCTTGGTCTGAGGTTAAGGTCTCATATAGAGTTCAATAGATGTAATTCCAAATAACTCACAAGAAGTGATAAGCCTGATTGGCCAGACACAAAAGTTTTGCCCACATGACCCAAGCTCCTAGATCAAAGGTCAAAATTCAAAGCCACAGGTCCAATAAAATAAATCCATCCTCAAAGCACTTTGGTCAGCATTGATGGAATTTCACTTAAATTGGCAGACATTTTTAGTGGAAACTATGGCCAATAAATCCAAGGTCAAGGTTTCAATTTGAGGTTAAAGTGAAAATATAAGAAATTCATCCTCAGCACTTTGTCCAGAATATCACTTTGTCCTCGACCCCCACAGATGTATTACAAAATGATCAGCTTGATGTCACTGAGAGGGGCATTTTTTTGGTCGAATTCCCAATGTCAAAAAGTATATATTTTCCCCCAAATGTCTGCCTTAAATTCCCAATTGAATGTTTAAAAAGAGAGTGAATAACATGTCACATTTAGTTATTTCCCTATGCAGATCTTTGGGTTGAACCTTAGTTTATATAATATTGAAAAACATTTATGTCAATTTTGAAGTATTTGTCAGCAATAAATAAAATACACCTACCGGTACTTCCAATTAAAGTCCAAACAACGTGATTATGCACAATCCAAAGGGCCCCTTTATTTAACTCTTTCAGTGCTGAAACCGAATTTTGAAGGCCTTTGCAAACAGTTTGTATCCAGATGAGACGCCACAAAACGTGGCGTCTCATCAGGATCCAAACTGTTTGCTATTCTGATAGTATTCTTTGAAAAACAATCGAAGAAAATGCTAATTTTAGAAATTCAGCAGATGACATTTTAGCAGACAACAAATTTCCCAGCATGCAAAGGGTTAAAAAATGGTGGAAATAAAACACTGGAGAGTCAAACAAAAGAATGAAGCCAGTAGGTCCCAAGTCATGGTTGCAGTCAAAGGTCAAATACAAGAATTCAAACCATAACACTTTATCCAGAGCATATCTTCGTCCAGCATGGATAGAGTATCTTATTGTAGCATGGTTCGGTAAAAGGAAAACTTATACTGCCTTGCTATATGAGCCAGATTTTATAGCGACGCTGTATAGTGTCTGCCTGATTTAGAATCAGGAAGTCTCGAGTTCAATCCCCATTGTGGTCTGGTAATTTTCTGGCTGGGTAACATTGGCGCCCAAGGTAAAAAAAAAACACCATGTGTGTCAGACGTCCCACAGATGTCGTGGCAGTAGGAAAATTCATGGAAGAATTTCACAAATGGAGGGGGTGTGTGCAGCAGGGTTCAGTATAGGGAGAACTTATACTGCCTTGCTATATGAGCTAGATTTTATAGCGACGCGGTAGAGTGTCTTCCTGATTTGGAAGAGCGAGGTCCCGAGTTCAAACCTAATTGTGGTCGGGGATCTTTCTGGCTGGGTTACAATATGAATTGGCAGTAGTGGCAGAATGTCTCGTGCAAGACCCCCGGTCTCTAGGTCAGAGGTCATGGTCGGAAATCAAGGTCACAGTTAGGTATAAGAAGGCTGTAATTTAAAGCTTTTTCAGTTCATAAAAGTTCCCTATTCATAGAATTTTTCAATATCTTAGTAGAAGAGGAAAGCTTGATGAAATTGAGTGAAGCACGCAAATACCAGGCCCCTAGATCCATGGTAAAGTTCATAATTTAAGGTCAAATACGTTTATTTATTTTTAAACTAATACATTTAAATCACCTAACACTTTGTCCAGCATGGATCGATTTTAAAATAACTTGGCACAAGTTAGATCAAGTGTGGCATGCAAGAATCAAGAACCTAAAGGTCAATGGTCAAGGTCACAGTTTAAGGTCGAATACAGGAATAAAATGCTTACACTGTATCCAGAGCATAACTTTGTCCAACATGGGTAGATTTTTATATCATTTGTCAAAAATGATAAGCAGTGTGAGTGATGGTATGTCCTGCTAAGGAACCTGGTCCCTAAGTTTAAAGTCAAGTTTATAGGTCAAGGTCAACACTTTGTCTAGAGCATAACTTAAATAACTTGGCAGAAGTGGAAGAGTGTCACATGCAAGGTCACAGTTTAATTTAGGACAAATGTGAATGGATTAAATAAACACCTAACCCTTTGTCCAGAGCGTATCTTTTTACAGCGTGGATGGATTTTTAAATATAATTGAAGTAGTGACCGGCATTGTTTGCCAGTGTTGAACACAAAGCCCTGGTCATGGGCATTGTGGTCAAAAGAGTCCAAAGTAGATAGGATTTTCACATCATTTGGCTGAAATTTGAACCATACTGAGACAGAAATGCACACGCAAGAACCGGGTTCATAGGTCAAAGGTATAGATGACAGTGCACTTCCAAAAGTTAAATAAATGTAGTAAATTTTCACTTTGCCCAATCTTTACCTGGCACAAGACTTAAGTTAATTGACAGGAGAATATTTGTGCATTATGCTAGTGATTTTGAACTTATTCAAAGGTGGTGTTGATCTTTTACTTATTTTAAACATTATGTGTTTTCTACTTCACAATATACATTTACATATACAGAAGTGCTTTTTGCAATTCTTTTTTGAGTACATATATATTTAGTTATTGCTTGCATTTGGCAAAGTTTCCTTTAAAAATATTGATTGTTGCGTTCCCTCAAAATATGTTAAATAATCAGAGTGAATAGAAAATGTCCACTTTGATACCTTCTTTGATGTGTTGACTGAAAAATCTGTTTTGTAACCATGTTTTAAAAAGCCAGTTCCATAAATTAATAATCTTTAACTCTATTTACTTAAAATACAGTAGCTTTTGGCTAATGATGTTTAATTCATCAAATTTATTTTGCAAACATACAGGAGCAAGTCTTTAGTGCATTTGTGTTTCATTGTTCAGTAACTTAATTATTAATTCTTCATAATCAATATTTGTTTAATGCAATGTGTTCATTTTATCTTAAATCAGTAAATATCCCACCAATCACAGCATAGCATTGTGATCATGTGACGTTTGAATCATTAATCAATGCAGACAACAATGCACTTGTGATGTCGGATTTTTCTCCCTTTGACTTTAATTCGCTCAACCTTATCAATAGTGAGCTAAAAATAGATTTTTCCCAAGCATATTTGATACACACTGTATGTAAAGAGAAGTAGTTTACACACTGTTGAAAACATGCAGCCTGATGTTTAGAAGAAGAAATATTGAAAAGAATAGTTAATCATGAAAGGTATTTTTGTGTGTGTAAAAGCATTGTATGTTTTTTAGACTTCGCGCTTATAGCAAATGTCTTGTTTCTTAAAAAGTTCTAGCTTAAATACCATATGAACTATGATGAAATTATTTGTATTGTTATATTATAAGAAGAGCTTATGATGTATAATTATATTATTATTAATTCAAGAAACCTGATACAATGACTTGATACGATGACTTTTGAATCAATGCATTCAGTCAAATGACGTTTATGGTACTATACACTGGTAAAAGGTATTAACAATCGTTATGCACGTTAAATATTTCACCACAGGTCCATACTTTAATATGACCAGGTAACGAAGTCGATATATCTGCTATAATTTGTGAAAACAGTTATTCGTTCTGTCATGTTTAATGATAATAATAACAAATAGTATTATTGAATACTTGTGAATATCACTATATGAGGTTATTTCATGCAAAAATTCTGCAATGTCATACCTTTGTGAATAATAATGCCTTTAAATATATATGCTAAACAACATCAAGGCCTGCAGCATCGTAAAGGAGTATGGTGGGAAAAAAGTGCCATGTAGCTAAATGATAGTTTTGTTGAAATTTTTCAAGGATTTATGCTATAAAAAAGTGAATATTCTATACGCATGTTCGTTTTTTAAGAAAAGTAACGGACACTAGTAGACCAATGCAATTGATGGAGGAATATTCAGATATTTCCTGTATTTTCTCTTATTGTTTGTAATATTTTTATCAAATTACTTTCCCATAAATCAGGGCTCGAATTACTCTCTTTTTTTAACTCCCAAAAAATTGCGAGTTGTTAAAATTTTAACTCGCATTTTTTCTTTTCCAACTCGCAAAACAAGCTATCAAAAAAAAAATGCATCCCTACTGTTTTTTTGCTAGGATTGCTTCTTCCGCATTTTTTTTATAAGGTTCGACCTCAGTGTCAGATTGTCTGTCTTCACAGAGGAGATGGAGGATTTCGCCACAAAAAAAGCTCGATATTTATTTAGTAGACAACATTTTACAGATAAACGTCACGTGACTAGTGTAAGTCGAATAGCATTATGAACTCCGGTCATGTCCAGTGTACAAAATTTACCCGCGAATAAAGTTTTCGATTTCATGTTATCTTTTGCGCTTCTCAAATGTTAATTGTAACTGAGCCAGTCGTTAATATCTTTGGGTTTGTGTTTTTCTCCGAGAACGATAAAGGCGGTATTTACATATCCAGAAACAACTATGCCCCGGAGACGTACCGAGAAACGGGCATCGACCGAGAAATAAACCCTCGCAGTCAAACCGGTCAGATTTACCTTCATTGCAAACAATGTTGTTGACAGATTTGGAACTGTCACATTTTAAACTTAGAAGATTATGATCAACGGCAAAGACCATAGATAGACAACTGTATCCTCCCGATCTTCAGACGATTATTTTTTGTAAACCTGCACATTTGTTTGTTTTTTCTCCAACTCACAAAAAATGGCGAGTACCCAAATTGTGCACTCGCGATTCAGACGCGTTTTTTAAAATTAACTCGCAAGTGTTTGCGAGTGTTTAATTCGAGCCCTGCATAAATCTTCCGTAATTATTTAATTTAATTATTTATTGGTATCATTGCAGGTGCTGGTAAAGGCAACGCAGCATCCAGCTCCTCCACAACCCAAGGCGATGGCAAAATTAAAAGCCCCATCAGCACTCGGAGTGGCAGTAAGTTAAAAGGAGAGGTCAAATGTTGATAGTGATGGCGAACCTTTTAACAGAGGGGGTAATCATGTAATAGTCAAGATGGCGACGTCCATTCCGAGACAGGTATTTTTCGCCGTTTTATACCCTTTATTACTTGAAATAATTTTGTAAATGCAGCTCACTTTCCAGCCATATTAGCAAGAAAGTAACTAGCGTTTATTTCGTATTAATATTCCCTCTATATCTCGACTTTACTCGCTGCAAAATTTCTTAGTGGGATGACCTAATTACAGCTCTTTTAAGAAAATTTGTAGTGAGAAAAGTCGAGATATAAAGGGAATATTAATAAGAAATAAACTCTTATCAATTTCTTACTGGTATGGCTGGAAAGTGAGCGGCATTTAAAAATTAAACACAAGTAATAAAGGGTATAAAATGGCAAAAAATACCTGTCTCACAGCGATTTTTTTACCTGCGAGTCCTGCGTCCTGGACTCACAAAATCCTCTGGGGATGCAAAGTTTTGAATAATGTGAGTCCCAAAAATGCATTGAAATTTCATTAAAAATAATAAAGTTTATTATTTGGACTCGTTCTTTCAATTTGAGGACTCATAGATTTGCAAGTTATCGAGTCCCAGGACTCGGATGAGAAAATTTGTA
The DNA here is from genome assembly GCA_007657795.1 of Dreissena rostriformis. Lineage (NCBI taxonomy): Eukaryota > Metazoa > Mollusca > Bivalvia > Myida > Dreissenidae > Dreissena > Dreissena rostriformis. The sequence goes on along the minus strand of VMBQ01000703.1, from coordinate 171,562 downwards.
AAAATATCACTGGTCTCAGCATGGACGTCGCCATCTTGATTGTCACGTGATAACCCCCTCTGTAATAGACGTATTCAGGAATGAGCTTATCTAGAGTTTGGAAAAACCAACTTATCTATGGGTACAAACAAAGTTGACCCTTTTAAAATCTTTCTAAAACACATACCATATTTACCATTATTATTTGAATGAAACTACTATAGAAGGACAAAATGTGTCCCCTTTGTACCTAAGGAATAGTGTTTTTTCCAGACTCTAGTGCAATCTGGGATAAGCCTATTTTGCTGAAACACAGGCCTCGTTCCACCATCTTGGTTTCTTAATTAATGATTTGCATTCTGATCTTTTCTGGTGAGATCATACATTACTTTGAGTGTACTGCCTATGGAAGTCATTCATCAAAACCAAAAGTAAGAAATAATCACCCTTTGTTAAATGCTAACTTGGATTGGGTGGTGGTTTTATGACAGTGTCGGAATTAGTTACTGCACCAGTACTGTAGCCAGTGTATTCTACAGCAAAGCGGAGTTGTATTGGGTAAATTTGTGTCTGTCTAATGACAGAGAGGTCAAGGGCTGGCATTCACAAATCTCTTAAGGGAAATATTAACATTTTCTTCAGTCATTATAAAGGGAGAATTTCAGATAATTTTTTTTTTATCCCAAATTTAATTTTTCTGCTTACAAGAGATAAAATATTAATTGCGTTTATAAATCAATATTTACTTTTTAAAATCATGTTTATGTGAACATACCCACACGAAAGAAACAGAGAGGTAAGGAATTGTTTTGAATTTAAGGAAGTTTCTTAGGTTTAACCTAAAAAGCTTTGTGTTAGCCGTTTTTAACATTTTTTTTAACAAACTAATAAATGTTTAAATTGAATTGGTCGAAAGAAGTGTTTACCAGAAAATGTTTAAGTTTCCATCTGTATGTATCACTATGCATGGATAATTACCCCTGTTGGTTCATTTGCTACATGACTGTGTGTGTTATCTTGCCAGAGCAGGCACTTGATTAGGGATGCATGAATAGAGCGGAAACATAATCAGACAGGTTGTACAACATGCTGAGATAACCTTGAGATTAATTCAATGATGTTAAAAACCAGTAAAAAAGTCAAAATTATAAATGTATGACATTTGAGACTCAGAGAAGTGGTTGTGTTTTATTTAACAGACTAATTATTTTTAGTGGTTTATAAAAAAAACATACTTAACAGTTTTACAGAATTGTTCCGATAAATACAATACTTGAATTAACCTTGATATGGCATTGACTGGTGTATTTAGAGTGTTGTCTTGAGCCTAAAACGGTTGCTGGACACTTGTATGAAAGATACAAAAAGCTTCACTCCTAACCCTTGACTATGGTATGACATTATCATCACATATGTATTTAACTGTTGAACAATTTTACACAAAAGAACACTATGTCACCGTAATGCTTGTAATTTTGAAGATCAAAGGACTGGACATTGATCAGGTAGATTAGTTAGTTTTAAAGAATTTGGACTGTTAGCGACAACAACTGAACTCTGACAGTTATCAAAATGGGCAGCTAAGACCAGAAAGCAAACATATCTTATATTATTAGCCAGTGATTTTGTATGGCCCGTTTGTGAATGGGAATCGGTCTGCTACCCTTGAAATTTGGAATTGGTGTTCTTTGTAAACCTAGATGGAAAAAATCAAGTTGGGAATTTTGTGAAAAAGCATAACCATACATTTTTTAAGTGATTTAAACCTATATATATGGATCAGAACTAATGAAACGAATTATATTTTTTTAAAGTGTCATCTGCTTTATCATTATTGCTATTACAAGGGTAATAAGCGATAACTTTAGAAAAATTAAAAATATCTGCTATAGCTTTAGGGCTATTACAAGTTTCATCTGCTATAGCATCTTGGCTAATAAAAGAGTTGTCTGATGTAGTTTCTGGGCTATTAAGAGTGTTGTCTGCTTCAAATTCAGGTCTATTAAAAGTGTTGTCTTCTGTAGCTTCAGGTCTATTAAAGCCCCTATAACGCTCAAAATCAACGATTATTTTTTAAAGTATTTTGTAAAATAAAGATACCCAATAAAAAATCAATGTTCCTTATAGCAAAAGCCAAAATTTCAAAACGAGATGTTTTCTGGTAACATGGATGTTTGTAGATATAAAATGCCTGTTTTTAATTTTTTGTGTACACAATTAATTCTATTTTAATGTCCCGTGACTATATCTATTCATATGACACAAGAACACTAAAATGGTACCATATTTAGTGTTCATGTGTCGTATGAATAGACATCAGTGCGGGGTTATAAAATAGAATTAATTGTGTACACAAAAAATTAAAAACTAGCTATTTAAAGTATCGTCTGCTTAAACTTCAGGGCGTCTCAGCAGTACAGGTTCAGCAGGATCCTCCCCAGCCATGAAGACCCCAACAAAACAGAGCCCTGCTCCCAGAACCCCTAGCAACCAGGGGCTACTACATGCATCGCCAAGGCTCACGCCCTCGTCAGGGTCAAAGGTCACTCCAGGTCGAAAGGTCACACCTACGAGACCGACAAGGTCAAACCCGGCCAGCGGCTCTAGAGGAAGTGTTCTAGACAAGTTGAGGGCAAACAGAGAGAAACAAGAAAGGCTAAAAAAAGGTTCTTTCAGTTACACACATAGTGGAAACTCTGAAGAGCCTTTAAGTGTCTTTTCAGGCTCAAATCTTGTCACTTACTGGGTCAATATGTCAGCTTCTTGTCCTGTGAAATTTTTCCATGTCCCCCCCCCCCCCCNTCATGAAACTTCATAGGTACATTGATCATGACTCGCAGATGACCCCTTTTGATTTTCAGGTCACTAGGTCAAAGGTCAAGTTCATGGTGACTCAACACAGTAAAATGGTTTCCGGATGATAACTGAAGAAGGCTTACGCGTAGGATCATGAAACTTCAAAGGTACATTGATCATGACTCGCTGATGACCCCTATTGATTTTCAGGTCAAAGGTCAAGGTCACCGTGACTCGTTTAGGTTTGTTTTCGTGTGTCTGTAATTAAGACAATTTATTAAAAGGGTTTGAAAACAAAAGTTATAATTCAGACATAATTATGTCCTAAAATTAGTTAATAAATAGAATGTCATTTAATGATTTTGGTAGCATAAAGCTGGTACTGTAATTTATCACAGTTAAGAGTGATATGCAATTGCTTTGTGTATTACACTATGATACAACAGTGAAATAATCTCCCAATGTGTTACTCATAAAGCCTTCTGATTATTGTGATTAATATCCATTCTGCATATTTGAAGCGTGTACAGATCAATAATATTATTGCATTGTTGCAGTCATTTAGTTATGATGTTTAGCAATAGAGAAGTTGGAAAAAAATCATTGGTTTTGTTCTTGTGTACTATAAGAGCTGCCATATCACAGATTTTATTTTTGTTTGCGGGCCGGCTTGCTCAGTTGGTAGAATGCTTGACTACAAATCTGAGGGTCGCGGTTTTGTAATGTTGTGTCATTGATTGTCAGAATGAAAACCCCTGACAAATCGTACCAAACAGTGATTGAAGTAAACATATTCTCCAGATAAAGTACAAAGAAAAAAAAAAAGATTTTTCTTGCCATAATGATGTATTTATCGCTAGTTTTGACAACAAAACCCCCTCAAATAATTGGACGGCTCTGTGTTGTCATTTAAGGAAACATATCCTCAAAATTGAGTTAAAAGAAATTCTTTTTCTTTTTTTTGGCATAATGTTTTATTTTTCACTGTTTTTTTAGAACAAAAACCCCACGAAAAGTTGGACGGCTGTGTGATGTCATCGCCGGAACCTGCAAGGTCAACAGCAGACTCTATGGAGACGGCTGAAACCATAGAAACTGAGAGTTCTGAACCAGGGGACAACATGAATGAGGTCACAGGTGAGGCTGAGGAAGAAGACAGCAAGTTGGGTGAATCAGGAGAAGATGATAGTAAGGAAGATGCCAAAATCACGAGTGTTGACAATGATGGAATGGACGATGCTTGTGGTTTTGACAGTGTTGACTTGCAGGGCTCTGGTCAAGTTAAAGAACCTGAAACTGGTGGTGATGTATTGGAAACAAAAGATGCTGATTCTGACGATCTTAAAACTGCAGGTGAAAAATTTGAAGAGGATAAAACTGATGAAAAGGTTAAGACAAAAGGTTACAAACCTGGTCAGCAGCAAAAAGTGCAGAAAACGGTCAGCAAGTCACTTGAAATGGAGGCTGTTGGTGCAGAGGACAAAACCAACACTGACACTTTTGTAAAAGGTGCGTCAAAAATCTTAGAAAAAGAAGTGTTGTTATCAGCTCTGAATTCTGGTGTTTCCCCAGAATCGGTTGTAACTGTTAAAACAAGAAATATCAGTGTGAAACTGGAGCCCAAGTCGTCCAGGTCCTCTGTGTCTAACCTGTCAGACGGAGAATCCAGCGTTAAATCTCTAACCTCTGTCAAATCTGAGCCCATCAGCGTAGATTCCGCGACGACACCGAAGATACCTGGAATTCGTACCCGGTTGAAAACGGGGAGTATACATATGAATGGTACGACAACGATATCGGTGTCAAAAGAGAAAGCAGAGCAGGAGAATATCATGAAGCAGATTGCAGCTAAAGGTGAGATGGGTTTGGGAAGGGAATAAGAAATATTAATGTAATAAATATTTATGTAAGTGACACAAATACAGTCCATTATAAGACAAAAAAGTCGCCTGTTATACATATCTTTCTACATCAAAGGTCACGCTCACATTTAAGTTATAAAATAGCTTTTTGGACTGTAACTTTGTCATTCATCATAGTTTAATCTGTCTCCCTATCTCAGAGGTCATGGTCACATTAAGAGGTCAAAGGTCACTGTTGGTTATAAAACAGCTTGTCCAGGCTGTAACTTTTTAATTCATCAATTCAACTCTAAAACAATTTACCACAAATGACCAACATAAGGAGACTGAATGTCGCGTGTATCACCTGTCTTAATACCTCAAATGTCAATGTGAGGTCAAAAATCCCATTTGGCTTTTTACAACTTTAGTTCAACATTTTAAGCAGAGTTTTAAGAAAAAAGTGGAATGTGGGGGCATCCCTGCGCTATGGACACATGTCTTGTTCATTTAGCTCTATCCTATTGTTCTCTTACTACGTTCTTGTCTTCTATCAGGCAAAGTCTTAAACAATTGGTGTCCATGAACTCAGATGAGCGTTTAAGGGCCATCATGGACCTCTTCTTTTCATATGGCAATCATCAAAATAAGCAGTTGGACCAATCAAGTCTCAATTCTTATATTTTTACTAGATACCAGGACAATGTTACAAGCCCACCTATATGAAACCAAGTACATGTACCTGCGCAAGCCCGATTCAAGGCATGTGTAATTCATATGAGCCTCGCTCTGGGAAAATGGGGTTTAATGCAAGTGGGTTAAGCGTGCAGTCCACACAGGCTAATCAAGAACGACACTTTCCATCTAAACTGGATGTTTGCTAAGAAGAGACTTTAAACCAAAAATAAAATAAAAGCAGATAGTGTTGTCCCTGATTAGCCTGTGCGGACTACACAGTCTAATGGGGAATGACACTTTAAGCACATGCATTTAGCCATGTTTTCCCATAGTGTTGCTCATATACTTTTATTTGTGGCCCATGATTGAAATGTTTGTGAGTGGTGCTGTGACTTAAAACTGCATATTTTTTCTTCCACAGGTCAATCTCCCTCTGACAGCAAGACCCCTCAAGTATCGGGGAGGAAGCGGCAGGTTGCTACGAACGCTCACACCCCGTCTCCTAGCGACGGCATCCCCACCGACCATCCACCACCCAAGAAACGAAAGATTGGTAGAAATGATGGCAGCGGGGAGGTAACAGATTGGTAGATGATGATGGTTCAAAGAAATTGATGATGGTTCTTAACTTAAAATTGTCAAAGAGTGTTACGCTCTCCATTGAAGTTATTGCTGTATTGGATAAAATCAAGATTTTAATTTCTTTAGAACTCCAGAACTTCTGTGCAAACAGAATCATACATATATTATATAATTAAAAAAATGTTGGTCCACTAAAGCCTTTTGGGATTTACTACCATGCCTATATAGTGGTAGATTAGGTCTGTCTATTAACCTTTGTAAATGGTAATACACACTGTCATTCAAATCTTGTCTTACTTTCACTATAAGGGAAACAGTGCTCTCAACCATTTCTCATAAGATATAGGATTGCAGATAATTTGATATAAAGAAAGTAATGGCAGTCTAATTCACTTAGAGGCCAGACTGTCCATATACTTGGCATTCAAGTATCCTTACAACTTATTTCCTGCAAATCGTGTTAAAGCTCTGCTTGCTTTACATAATGCTTAATCGATTAGGGTTGCACCCAAATATGAAAAAGTTCAACCGGTTACAAATTTTTATTGCAGGACAATCGGAATGACTACTTCTGCTGGCTGTGCCACAAGGAAGGGACCCTGGTGTGCTGTGAGCTATGTCCCAGAGTGTACCACTCTCGCTGTCTGGGGCTCAGTGAGGCTCTACCCCAGGACTGGGTGTGCCCGGAGTGTGAGGTAAGCATTGAACATGGCGCCTTATGGCAACCTGAATGTGAGATGAGCATTGTACATGGGCCTCAATGGGAACTTGATTTGCTCTGAGCTTTGTCGCAGGGTGTACATGTACTTCCAAATTTTTTATAATCAGATTTTAATTAACTATCTGTATTTTTCAAGTTTGTAAATAAATTTACGTCAATGGAAAAGGGGTACTGACACTGCTAGCCCAAGATCTAAACATGATTTTATGGAATATCTCACTATATTTCTCAACTTGCTTTTATTTCACATTGAATTTAATGATGTGGAAATAATGTTTTCAAAGAAAAAACTGTATTTGAAGAATATGGGATATCCTACTTATGTTTATTATTGATAGTACAGTGTATAGGTCTCTGAGCAGGGTCGAGATGGGCAAAGTATAATGTTATATATAGCTTTACAAATGTTATAAAACCACTAATATGACAGAAATATATCCATAGTAAATTTTTGTTGGAGTTAAAGGATACAAAATGGTAAAAATTCATTTTCAAATCTTCGCACACTAAATATGGCTCCATCCATTTTCAAGTTACTCTATTTGAGCGTTTGGTCACTGATTATGTTTCAAAGTGTTTGTTTTTGTCCCAGAAAATCATGCGTGTTTTTTTTTGTCCCAGAAAACCATGTGTGTTTGTTTTTGTCCCAGAAAACCATGCGTGTTTGTTTTTGTCCCAGAAATTCATGCGAATTTGTTTTTGTTGCAGACAAACAGGTGTGTTTGGTTTTGTCTCAGAAAATCATTCAAGTATGTTTTTTTGGCAGAAAATCATGCGTGCAGAGTGTGTGGATACAAGGTCGAAGGCCATGGAGATGCTGACACTGGACCAGCTGTGTACACTGCTGAAATCTGCTCTGGACAGGATGAGGCATGCTGGGGTAGGTACCATTATATCCCAAGAGGGATGGGTATATTGAAGCATGCTGGGGTAGGTGTCATTATATCCCCAGATGGATGAGTGTATTGAAGCATGCTGGGGTAGGTGTCATTATATCCCCAGAGGGATGAGTGTATAGAAACATGCTGGGGTAGGTGTCATTATATCCCCAGAGGGATGGGTATATTTAAATATGCTCGGGTAGGTGTCATTATATCCCCAGAGGGATGGGTATATTGAAACATGCTGGGGTAGGTGTCATTATATCCCCAGAGGGATGGGTATATTGAAATATGCTCGGGTAGGTGTCATTATATACCCAGAGGGATGGGTATATTGAAACATGCTGGGGTAGGTGTCATTATATCCCCAGAGGGATGGGTATATTGAAGCATGCTCGGGTAGGTGTCATTATATCCCCAGATGGATGAGTGTATTGAAACATGCTGGGGTAGGTGTCATTATATCCCCAGAGGGATGGGTATATTGAAGCATGCTCAGGTAGGTGTCATTATATCCCCAGAGGGATGGGTATATTGAAATATGCTGACACTGGACCAGCTGTGGATGCTGCTGAAATCAGCCCTGGACAAGATGAGGCATGCTGGGGTAGGTAGATAGAGGATACAAATCTCTAGTTTCGTACCCTACAACCGCAAAGAGATTTGACTGGTTCGGGACATAGATCTATTTAAAGTGCTGCTGTCAGAACAAATAACATGATTTGGAAAATCAAGGTCACCCCTTCAAGGTCAAAAGAATCTTACTTAGGGATCAAGCTGTATCTTGTACTGCCTGAGCATCTGGGTCAGTTTGAGGAACCAACTACTTTCACATTTCTCAGCAAATTAAACTTGATATCTGTTATCACCATGAAGTGTAAATAATTTTCATCCCTGATGTTCCATATTTTTCTGAGTTGTTAGCCTTGACTGAAGAGATGCGGAGGTATTGTCTCATTTGTGAGAAAGCTCTAGTTTTATTGAAAGTTTTTTGCAGATTTTATTTCCATGGTTTCGACTGTTTTGTTCTCATGTTCAGAGCGAGCCGTTTCTGCAGCCTGTGGATACCAGCACTGTTCCCAACTACTCTGACTACATCTTCCACCTTATGGACCTCAGCATGATTGAGAAGGTACCAGTCCATACAGCCATTTTTTTTATCTTTTTCTTGAAGTACCTGTAAAAGGCACTTTCCCAATCGTGGAAAAAATACAAAATTCCCAATTTCCATCTGAAAAATTCCTTAAAGGATTGAAAGTTGTATAAATTTGGATCCAAATCCGCATTATCTTAAGATTTCATGATGGGCATTTTCCCAATTTAATTATTTTTTTGCGCTTATTTTTTTTCCAATTGGCTCAGTACCAGTTCTTTACCAAGTTAGGCAAAAAAAATTGCAGACCTATATCCTACACCCAAAGAACTTTATCCATTGTTCTGTTAAAACTGGTCATAATGTGTGTGCGTAAAGTGTTGTCCCAGATTAGCTTGTGCAGTCTGCACAGACTAATCGAGGACAACACTTTCCTCTTTTATGGTATTTTTCGTTTGAATGGGGTCTCTTCTTGGCGAAAATCCAGTTTAGGAGGAAAGTGTTGTCCCTGATTAGCCTGTGCAGACTGCACAGGCTAAGCTTGGATGAAACTTTACTCAAATGTATTAAGCCCAGTTTTCTCAGAATAAGGCTCTCAACTACTCTGACTACATCTTCCACCCCATGGACCTCATACTCTGACTACATCTTCCACCCCATGGACCTCTCTCAACTACTCTGACTACATCTTCCACCCCATGGACCTCTCTCAACTACTCTGACTACATCTTCCAACCCATGGACCTCATACTCTGACTACATCTTCCAACCCATGGACCTCTCTAAACTACTCTGACTACATCTTCCAACCCATGGACCTCATACTCTGACTACATCTTCCACCCCATGGACCTCAGCATGATTGAGAAGGTAGACGTCTCTATATCCTACATTCTATTCCATAGAACTTTGTGGCTGTGCAATTTTTATCATATTGACAATTACAAAAGTTATGCCCCTGTCTGTCCATCACATAGTTGACTGGAGACATTCTCCAACACTTTTCAACATACAACATTCTATGTTTCTTATGACATGAAGTAACGGCATGGCATGTGCAGTTTTAAAATTGCAAATGTTATTACTGTTTCAACAAATTCTAGTTATAACATGCAAAATGTTTCATTTTAAATTGCAGAACATTAAGAAGAAACAGTAGCTAATCAGGGATGACACTTTACGCACATGCATAAGTCCATTTTTCACCTTTGAACTTTAAGGCTTTCTCAGAATCTCAGTTTGATATAGGTGGCCTTAAATAAATAAATTCAATATTTAATAGTAAATACATGACAATGTTGCTTGAAATAAAACAAACAAATGTTTAAGGGCTGCTTCCAATCAAGTATTTTCCTTGAACAGCCATTACCTTGGACGTTTGTCAAGGGATTTCTCAAACAATTTGATATCTTTATGTGTGAATAGTTATATCATGTAATTGTTTCATTTTATTTTTCAGAACATTAAGAAGAAACAGTATGGTTGTACTGAGGCATTTCTGGCAGACACTAAATGGATTCTTCATAATTGCATTATCTACAATGGATGTAAGTATGAAAATGAGGTTTTAGCTATTAAAAATGAACCTCACTTTTTGAAAATGGTGTTTCATGCATGTGCGTAAAGTGTCGTCCCAGATTAGCCCATGCAGGCTAATCAGGGAAAACACTTTCCGCTTTTATGGAATTTTTCGTTTAATCAAAGTTTATAAATGAAAATCCAGTTTATTCACATGCATTAAGCCCTGTTTTTCAGAGCAAGGCTCTAATAAATGTTTAAATGGCCTCTATTAACAAGCTTTGTAGTACCAATGCTGTTTTGTGTACATATTTTAGTGACCTAGTTTTGGAAGATTTTGCACATGTGAGAGGCGATCTGAGTGAAACAAGCCTTAAAGGGACTGTCAACCACGAATGACGAAAAAAGAAAAGTTCTAAAATACCGTATTTTTTTACAATTATTAGTTTATATTGATAAAAATATCATGACTGGTATATTATAGTACTTGAAAAAAGTTTATATTTTCAGTATATTCGGTAATAAAATTTTGCAATGTTAAATCGAAAGTACATCGCGAAAAGAGGTGACATAACGATATACACACTATAAACAATGCTAGTAGATTGATCATTTTATATATAATTATATATACAATTAACTACGCATGCACAATTTGCATTCTTGGGTTTACCACGTGACGATGATGATCAATCTACTTGCGTTATTTATAGTTAACTTGAAGTTACCTGGTAGACATACCCAGTACAATTTATTACCGAATATACTGAAAATATGAAAAGTTGACAACTTTTTTCAAGTAATGTAATATACTAGTCATGATATTTTAATCAATATAAACTAATAATTGTAAAAAAAATATGGTATTTTAGAACTTTTCTTTTTTTGTCATTCGTGGTTGACAGTCCCTTAAAAGAACAGTTCCATAATTTTCAAATGTGTTCACTTTTTTCAAAGCATACATATCAGCACATTTAAGACAGAAACAAGGAAAATTTGCCTGAAATATTTTTAAGAAACAGTTATGTTATTCGTATGGCTCAATCATCTATGTAAAATTCACCCATTTTGTAATTAATTGTGCATGTTTATAAAGGCACCATATAGTGTGCTTGCCTTTATTGTAAAGGCACCATTTACTATATATTATTTTATTTTTGTTGACATTAAATTTTTTGGATTCATTGAATCTGGTATTTTCATTTTTGTGTGGGAATAATGTCCAACAATCAGGTATAAGAAGGTGTTACCACTTTATTGTGTTGTTTTCAGCACATAGTAAGCTTACCAGTAGTGCCAAGATGATTATCAAGATCTGCAAACATGAGGTGAGTGCTCACGAAATAACACATAACATACTGCCCATCCCTTTACCCTTTGCATGCTGGGAAATTTGTCGTCTGCTAAAATGTTGTCTGCTGAATTTCTTAAATTAACATTTTCTTCCATTTTTTCAAAGAATACTATCAGAATAGCAAACAGTTTGGATCCTGATGAGACGCCACGTTCTGTGGCATCTCATCTGGATCCAAACTGTTTGCAAAGGCCTTCAAAATTCAGTTCCAGCACTGAAAGAGTTTATACCAAATATGTAATATCGTAATTGAATGTAATTGAAACACATTTGGTTAATGGCCGGTCCCAATTAAAACTAATTCAGAAGGTAAACATTCTGTGTGTACTTAATTTGACCGTTTGCTTAACATCAGTTCTACTTATTAAAAAGCTCTGACACTTCCTTTCATAACTCATTATCCCCCGCCAAAGGCGGAGGGATATTGTTTTGGCGTTGTCCGTCCGTCCGGCACTTTTGTGTCTGGAGCCATATCTTGGAAGTGCTTTGGCCGATTTCATTGAAACTTGGTATGAGTATATATATTGATAAGAGGATGATGCACGCCAAATGGCATTGTACATCATCTGTTAATAACAGAGTTATGGCCCTTTGTATCTTGAAAAAATGCTTTTTTCTGTGACAAAGCTATAGTTTGGCGGGGGATATCAATTCAACGAATTTGCTTGTTACTCTCACATCACCTGACCTCATTTGGATATTTAAAGTGACCTAATTTTGAACTTGGGACATCAGCGTTTTTTGTTTTCTCATTGGTAAGATAATTTGTGTTTAACTATGTTGTACAATATAATGACCTTGAAAGGGGAAATAAAATGTTTTGTTTTAAGTTTGTTTGATTGTCTCATGTGTGTACTGATGTAATAACTCCCCTTTTAAGTACGCACCACATTATATGCGTTGTATTAATCTGTTCTTTATTTTAATCTCTCCTTCAAGTTATGTCCATCAAGCATGTAAAGTGAGCCTCGCTCTGGGAAAATAGGGCTTAATGCATGTAAGTAATGTGTCGTCCCAGATTAGATTGTGCAGTCCGCACCGGCTAATCAGGGACAAAACTTTCCGCCTAGACTTAATTTTGGTTTAGAAGAGACTTGCTTTAAATGAAAAATTCCATAAAAGCAGAAATTGTCCTCCCTAATTAGCCTGTGTCAGTGTGTGGAATGCACTGGCTTATCTGGGACAACACTTTAGGCATATGCATTAAGCCCCGTTTTCTCAGCTCATGGCTCAAGTGTATTGTTCTGACTGCAGATGAATGAGATAGAGCTGTGCCCTGACTGCTACCTCAACTCCTGTGTCCGCAAGAATGATGAGTGGTTCTCGGAGACTTGTGTACGTATAAGAATCAATCATGCTGATCCCCAATTAACCCTTTGCATGCTGGGAAATTTGTCGGCTGCTAAAATGTTGTCTGCTGAATTTCTAAAATTATCTTTTTCTTCACTTCTTTTCAAAGAATACTATCAGAATAGCAAACAGTTTGGATCCTGATGAGACGCCACATTGTGTGGCGTCTCATCTGGATCCAAACTGTTTGCAAAGGCCTTCAAAATTTGGTTCCCGCTCTGAAAGAGTTAAGAGGTTCAACCTAGGGATCTGGGCCCGTATTCACCAACCCATTCACAGAATTAAGGAGAAAGAATAGTCTTACACTCAATAAAAATACAGAGTTTGCATATACAAGCTAAAAATGGTGCTTATAAGTGTCTCATTAACATGTTGTATTTAACAAAGAATTATATAATTATTGATGTTTACTGCCATGCTTGACTTGACTTTCAAGTAGTTTTACCACATTACACAGTTTTAAGTGTTCTCAGTGTCATCATGTACCGCTTATTACCTTCCACTGTGTTCACTTCCAGAGGGTCCCCCATACATTAGTCTGGGCCAAGTTAAAGGGCTACCCATTCTGGCCGTCTAAAGCCCTGAGGGAAGCAGATGGTCAGGTGGATGTGAGATTCTTTGGGGCCCATGACAGGTTTGTGTTTCAACCATATCTGCCTTGTTCTGGGAAAAATGGGCTTAACGCATTTGCGTAAAGTGTTTTCCTAGATTAGCGTGTGCAATTCCCACAGGCTATTCAGGGACGACTTTTTGATTCTGCATTGACTGGATTTTTGTTTAGAAGAGACTTCCTTTTAAACGAAAAATTAATTAAAGCATTAAGTATTGTCCCTGATTAGCTTGTGCGGACTGCACTGGTAAATCTGGGGTGACATTTTAATCACATGCATTGAGCTCAGTATTTCCAGAATGAGACTCGTGTGTCTGTCAAGTTGTACCTTTTGTGACTGAATTGGACTGCATTAGGTTCCTAGACAGATTTTGCCATCAAGATGTTTTGGGATTATGACACCAGACTTGCTGGTCCTGAGGGCCATGTTTACTCTGATATTAAGAAACTAATATTACATCAAGACATTGTTGTGCGCCTTGGCATAATAGATATGGTGTCTGCCTAGCAACGGGATATCATGGGTTCGATTCCCCACTGTGGGAGCCTTCTTCAGATCTTCCTCGAAGACACCAAGTACTGTTTTTACCCAGGAAACAGACTCAAGAGCGTTTCAATGAGCCTTAAGATTTTGATGCAATCAAGATAAAATAAAAAGGTTTTGAATTTGTCTTACCCTTTTTCATGGCATTGGACTTCATTAGTTTTCTTGGTACATTATCCCTTTGCATGCTGGGAAATTTGTTGTCTGCTAAAATGTTGTTTGCTGAATTTCTAAAATTAGCATTTTCTTCAATTTTTCTCAAAGAATACTATCAGAATAGTAAACAGTTTGGATCCTGATGAGACGCCCCGTTCTGTGGCTTCTCATCTGGATCCTAACTGTTTTCAAAGGCCTTCAAAATTCAGTTCCAGCACTGAAAGAGTTATGCTATACAGATGTTTTACACAAGACATTTCCTGGTCCTGGCAGCAATTTTTACTCATTACTTTAAGTTGAGATGCTTTGTGAATGTGATCTCATCTGATGTAAGTGTTTTTTTTTTGCTTTATATTTAACAGCCCCATTGTACTGAANGGGGGGGGGGGGGGGAATTGCTATTATTTGCTATTGGGAAGCATCAGAAGATAAGTGTTAATTGTAAGCAAAAAAAATCACTTTGATGCTCTCTGTACAGATCCTGTGTGAGCAGTATTATTATTTTCCTCATCGGTACCCATTTATACACCTAGATGGAGAAGAGCTAGCGTGGGATTAATTTTTTGCTTAAAAAAATCCACTGGTCTGAGCGGGATTTAAACCAGGGACACTCCGAACCCTAGACCAGCATCCTACCATTATACTACTGTTTTCCACTATCTGAGTCTCTCTGTACAGGTCCTGGGTGCCGGTGTCTCAGTGTTTCCTGCTGTCCAAGAACATCCCCACCTCCCTGAAGAAGGGCAAGAATAACCATGGTCTAGACATGGCCATCTCGGAGCTCAATATGCATGTCAGGAAACTCAGGTAAACCTCAGCTTTTGGTGAAGTTCAGTGTTATTTTCATTCAAATTTGGGGCTGTTTAACGGCTCCATTTTAAATGGAAAACATTTAAATGGGACCTTACAATTCTGAATTGAAGGTTTCCAAAAAACATTTTTATGCCCACGAAGGTGGGCATATAGTGATCGCACTGTCCGTCTGTCTGTCCGTCTTTCTGTCACACTTTGCGTTTAGGTTTTGTGTTTAGGTTTCGAAAAATGTGGAAAAAGGGGGCATATGTCATCCTATGGTGACAAGCCTTGTTTTTAATTATAATTGTTAAGTTTATCTCCCATCCCGCTCAAAAGCTTGAACCTTAGTCAATATTATATTGAAAACACTTCTCAATTTTGAAGTGATGGGGATACTTTTATGCCCCCGAAGGTGGGCAAATAGTGATTGCACTGTCCGTCTGTCTGTCCGTCTGAAATTCCGTCACATTTTGCGTTTAGGTTTCGAAAAATGTGGAAAAACACTTTGCGTTTAGGTTAAGAAAAATGTGGAAAAAGGGGGCATATGTCATCCTATGGTGACAAGCTTTGTTTACACTTATTTCCCCATTTGGTCAAAACAACACAATTTTCCCCAATAGGAAGGTCCCAGGCCCCATTTCCAAAATGGTGAAAACAAAACCCTGAGTAGTTAATTGTTATGTAAATAAGATTAAATTATTTTAATCAAAATTAACTAAGTGACATTCTGCTGGTTCAGTTTTTCCAATCAACTTTGTTTCATGTGCTGTTCCATTTTAATATTTCATCCTTTCCCATAAATTATAGTTAATAAGATTTTTTTTTTATAAATTTCATCATCACCTATCAATTTTAGTTAATAAGATTTTTTACAAATTTATAAATTTCGCAATGTCAATTACTCTTGCTTTAGGATGTTTTGAAGAATGTGTAATTAAAGGAGTATTTAACCCATTTATGCCTAGTGGACTCTCCCATCCTTCTAAATTGGATCAATTTATTTCCAAAATTAGGGATGTCTAGTATATTTATTTCTATATTTAGAATATTTCTTACAGAAATTCCTTTAAGCAAACAGCGCAGACCCTGATGAGACACCGCATCATGCAGCGTCTCATCTGGGTCTACGCTGTTTGCCAAAGCCTTTTTTCTAGACGCTAGGCATAAATGGGTTAAGGATCTAATTATTTCCAGCGGTATCTTTTTAAACTCTATTTAACAGGGAGAGATTTGGCTCCTACGAGTATGCCCCCTTCCGGACCCCTTACGACAAGAGTGATTCCTACAAGCCCTTTGCTCTGAATGTTCCCACAAGCCCTGCAAAGTCGGCTGCATTGTCTTCACCCCAGAAAATGCATGGCACGGGCGCGCAATCTGGATCCTTGTATGTGAAACAGAGGCCTATGATACTCAAAAAGTCATCGGCAATCTCCAAGACTGTTTCGGCGCTTCGAAACAAATACAGTGCCATTGTGACCTTGAAGAAATTGGACACAAGTCCAGATAAAGCAAAAAGGTTCAAATTGTCTGAAAGTCATAAAGAAGATGAAGAGGATGAAGATCTTGATTTTGAAGACAGCAGCAAGATACTTGATGAAGCAAAGGAATCATTTGAAGATAAGAGCATGGGTGTTGAAAGTGAAAGGGAAGGTTCCGATAAGGATGGATCACCTAAAGTCAATATAGAGAGTGAGAAAAATGTGGCGATTAATCGTCCTGAAGTTAGTATTGTTGATAAACTTGCTTACAAAATCAAAGCTCTGACTGAAGTAGCAAAAGACGTTGCTGAAAATATTGGCAATACCAATATTAATGATAGTGATGAAAAGGACAGCTCAGGAACTAGTGAAGTGAAAGGCGATAATCCAGAAGATCCCTCTAAAAAGACGATTAATGAGAACCAAGACACACACAAATCTGATGAGAAAGATATTGTGGAGAAAAGGCTTGATACTGAAAAAGAAAAGGAGTCTGTTATGGAAAATGTTGCAAAATCAGAAAAAGAGCATGATACAGATAATATTGAAATTTTGTCCAAAGGTGAAAAATCTCATGGGCAAGAAAGCAAATGTGAGGACGTAAGTGTTATCCCTTCTGATAATCAATCCAAAGAAACTTACAAAAAGAAATTGGAATCAATGATAATGACGTGCAAGGAAAAACTTGGTGTGGAACAGATCAGTTCAGATTCTGATAAAGATGACACCGAAGATGAGAACAATGAGGATGAAGAGAATGTTGATGAAAACTCTGATTCAGAGAGTGACAGTGCTTATTATGTAGAAGATGATTCTGGAGATTCAGTGGTTGAAGATAAAGAAGAGGAAGAAAGCAATAAAGGTGAAAACACTGAAGAACTTATGACCTCTGATAAAGAAGATGAATCAAAACTTATCCGTAAAACAAAAGAGAAAAGTATGGAAATTGATGTTGATGCTGTGAAACCTCAAGATGAGAAGTGTGTAAGTGTGAATAAGAGGCGTGAAACTGAAAAAGAGACAGACAAAGTGGATATTTCTAAACCAAAGCATAACCAAAAAGATGAATCTGATGAAATTGAAATGGAACTCACTGTTGAAGCAGATGCTAAAGAAAAGGATAAATCTTTGCACACAACTTCAGGAAAGCATGAACCAAATGAAAATGCTATTTCTAGAAAAAGACAAAGGAGCATTGAGAATTCAGAGAAAGAAGTTTCAATGGACAGGGCATCAGAAAGTAGCAAAGCTGATGAAAATGTTGTGAAAAAGGTCAAAACTGATGACAGTACCCAAAAGAAATCCCCTGAAAAAGAGAGTAACCCGCAGACTGATCCTAAAACATTTGCTAAAATCTTTGATAAAGAAAATGTCATAGACAATGAAACAGATGATTCTGATGGGGAGAGGCTGGTGATAGATCTGGAGAAAGAAACGTCAGAGAAGCCAAAAACATCCACAAAGGACAAAACATCCTGGGACAAAACCGACACAAATTTAGAAGCTAATGACAAGTCTGCAGCCAAAGAGCCTTGCAAGGAAACCATCCATGGGGTACCTGTGATTTACACAGAGAAAATGACTCTTGTTAGAAGACAGTCTCTAACCTTGGAATCTGAGGGACTGGAAATTGTCAGTCCAGAGAGGTAGGTTAACTCTTAACTACTTAGATACGCACTTTGACGTGTTTGTATTCCCTCAGAAAATCACATTACATTAAAGAACTTTCAAGATTTAAGTGTTAACGCTTTTATTTCCA
Organism: Dreissena rostriformis; assembly: GCA_007657795.1. Classification (NCBI taxonomy): domain Eukaryota; kingdom Metazoa; phylum Mollusca; class Bivalvia; order Myida; family Dreissenidae; genus Dreissena; species Dreissena rostriformis. Next base: position 153,427 of record VMBQ01000703.1, on the reverse strand, counting down.
ACCCTAAGTTACTGATGAGAAGCAAACACCATAAAACCTGAACAGAATGCGAGTTTCTCTGCTGATTGCATATATAAAGCCATTTGAACTTTGCTTCTGAGTGGGAAAGGTTTAAAGTACTCATAGTAGGTCATTTGTCCATGTAATATACATGGTGGCAATTGCTACAATTTAATATCACTATTAGCAAAAAAAGGTTGTAATTTTTAGCTCGACTCTCTCTCTTTATATATATATATATATATATATATATATATATATATATATATATATATATATATATATATATATATATATATATATATATATATATATATATATTTTTTTTTTTTTTTTTTTTTTTTTTTTTTTTTTTTTTTTTTTGTTTTTTTTTTTTTTTTTTTTTTTTTTTTTTTTTTTTTTTTTTTTTTTTTTTTTTTTTTTTTTTTTTTTTTTTTTTTTTCT
>VMBQ01000703.1:83864-152706 GCA_007657795.1 Dreissena rostriformis | reverse complement strand
CCCCCCCCCCCCCATTTCTTTTTTTTTTAAACATGGTAAAAAAAATACACATTTTTTTTTTTTGAAAGACCGTCCAACCATCCCACCAAAGCTATTGCTTTCAAACTTGAAATATAATCTTATAAGTTTGTTTTATGTCTTAACAATTGTTCAATAGATTGTGGAAAATATACCTGAACTCAGAATTGTCTATGATGTACCACTTCTTTAAAACATAAGCGATCAATATGTTTCAATTATTGTCCTCTTCCAGTTAGAATTTGACTATTTTACCTTGATCTTATTGAATATGAACAATTTCCCCATGATGGCTTACTTTATACTGTCAAGCACTTGAATAGTCGAGCGCGCTGTCTTCTGACAGCTCTTGTTTTTTATGCCGGTTAATTTCAGTGGCTCTTTTAAATGTATCATCTTGTATTTCACAATGAATACATATTCCAGAGTTCTTTTATAAAAAAAAAATCATAATTATGCCCCCAGTAGGGTGGCATATAGCAGTTGAACTGTACGTCTGTCTGTCCGTCCGTCCGAAAACTATAACATTGGTCATAACTTTTGCAATATTGAAGATAGCAACATGATATTTGGCATGCATGTGTATCTCATGGAGCTGCACATTTTTTTGAGTGCTGAAAGGTCAAGGTCATCCTTTCAGGTCAAAGGTAAAAAAAATAAAAATCAAAGCAGCGCAGTAGGGGGCATTGTGTTTCTGACAAACATATCTCTTGTTGTTATAAATTTTGCAATAAAAAGCTTGTAACTAGTGGATAAATTGTATACTTGATTTTTGCTAGAAATAACGTAATTTCTGTTCAGTTTTCGGACACCCTCTTTTTGAGCCAAAACAATGAATATTGCGACAAATTGTTAAATCCTCCCAGCAAATTGGAAGGGGGGTTAGAGCTCCAGCTCAGTAAGATACATAATTTAGAACAACATGGTTTTACTACAGAGCCATAGCTGATTCCAGACCCCCGGCCAGTGAAGCACAGGTTGTCAGCGGGATGGAAAAGCAGATCATGACATCTGCAAAGGTTGCTGAAAAGTTTTCACAGAGGGTATGAACTTTTTTTATGCTCACTAGAGTAGTACAGAAATATAGTAAAATATCACTGAGGTAAAGTAATCACTTAGCTATATTAATGCGCCTGAAGAGAGGCATACAGTTTTCACATCATCGTTCCTTAAGTCTGTCCTTCTGTCTGCCCTTCCGTCCAAAAAACGTTCTTTCCCTTTTTTGTGGAGTATTGAACTCTGTTATCAATATATCTGAGTTCTTGTCTTCCGCCTGTGATTTTTGCATGCAAAACAACAGGATAAATATGAATTGAAATAAACCTTCATATACCGATATTGATATATTGGTAAACGGTTTGGAGAGGTAGTGCAGAGTAGAAGTAAAATAACCATCTCTTTAATATTTACAGAGTTATTTCCCTTTGTGAATTTTCTTATGCACTATATAATTCCATTTCAACTAAAGATATTTTTAAGAAACTTCATAAATTTTAAGAGAACAGTGTGCTTTAGTCCAGAGTGCAAGAGCGATAAGTCTCTTCAGTGTTTTTTGGTTATTTGTCCTGTATTTTATTATTTTGTATGAAGAGCCCAATTACAGTGTTATTGTATGGTGAATAATATAACTCAAAATGTATGAAAGGGATCCAAATAAAACCTCATTTAATGACTTTGAAAGGAAGTGTGAAGTGAACATGTATTTATCATTCTTTCCCACAGTTGCTGGAGAGCATACAGAAGACGTTTGATGAGATGTGTACGGAGGTCCTGAAGGAGCAGACGTGTCAGGAGACTGTGGACACCCTGTACCACCAGCTGGAGCAAGCCAAGCATGACTATAGCATCGAGATTGCGGAGATGAGACACAACTTTCGTACGTAAATTTATTATAAATATTTGATGTTTATATCTAAAACGTATTCTCCATTGTTAATAGACACACTCATTTCATGAATCCCAGCTATATGATGTCCGTCTTTTATTTGATTGTTATTTGTCATTTTTGTACGTTGGTGGATTTATTGAGTTGAGCTCTGGCAAAACTGGGCTTAATGCATGTGCGTAATTTGTTGTCCCAGATTAGCCTGTGCAGTCCACACATACTAATCAGGGACACCAATTACCGCTTTTATGGTTGGTATTTTTCTTGGAAGGAAGTCTTTTCTTAGCAAAAATCCAGTTAAGCGGAAAAAGTTGTCCCTGATTAGACTGTGAAGACTGCACAGGCTAATCTGGGTCGACACTTTACGCACATGCATTAAGCCCACTTATCTCAGAGCGGGGCTCTATTTTCAGCATGTTTTTTGTATCCTGATTGAGTTGTTTGGCTTTTGATCATGACCAACTCATTCCCCAAGAGACAAAGTTTGAATGGGGATAGACTGGAGTCTCCATGTAGATTGATCAACTAATTTCAAACCAAGTTTTACCTTTTTCCATTTTTTATATCGTAGAGCTGACACTGGCAGAGATGAAGGGATGCTGGGATGCAGAGAAGGACCAGGTTTCCAAGGCGATTCGTTCTAAACTGGAGGCTGAGAAAGAGGCAGCGGTCACAGAGGCCAAGAAGAAACAATGGGTACATGATATAAACTAAATATATGAAAATATAATTGTCATCATGTATTATATGTGTCATGTTCTGAGAAAACTGGGCATAATGCTTGTGCGTAAAGTGCCATCCCAGATTAGCCTGTGCAGTCCGCACAGGCTAATCAGGGACGACGATTTCCGCTTTTATGGAATTTTTCGTTTTAATGATGTCTCTTCTTAGCGAAAATCCAGTCTAGGCGGAAAGGGTTGTCCCTGATTAGCCTGTGCGAACTGCAAAGGCTAATCTGGGATGACACTTTACGCACATGCATTCTGTCCAGTTTTCTCAGAACGCGACACATATCCTCACTGGAAGGGTAGACAGTTATATTTTCATATATTTTTCAGTGTATTAATTAAAGGAAGCACTGATTAAAACTTACCAATAATTAAGATACCCAATACTCATTATATTTCAGTTATAAAAAAAAATTGTTGTGTGGTGATGAACTGTACTTAGTTGTAACATCTCTTTTTATCCCCAGTCAAAGGTGGATGGATATAGTTTTGGCATTGTCCATCTGTTTGTCCGTTAGTCCGTCCGTCATACACAAACTTTTCTGGGCTATATCTAAAAAACTATAGGATTTCAACATGAAACTTTATGTGTGTATAGATATCAATGTGCCGAAATGCCATGCACAAGAACAATGAAACAACAACAACCCTTCAAATAACCTTTTCTTTGAGTTCTGCACCCGTCAATTTATTTGGTAGGGGATATCATTTTAACAAATTTGCTTATCCACTTTCAGTGTGCATACTGTGGCAAGGAGGCTATCTTCTACTGCTGCTGGAACACCAGCTACTGTGACTACCCCTGTCAGCAGAGCCACTGGCCCCTGCACATGCACTCCTGTCTGCAGACCAACAAGAACAAGACAGGGGAGGCTACCCCTACCCCAGTCAGCGCCCCACAGGGTAAGAGATATACCTCCCTTGGCTGCGAAGTAAGCGCAGTGGCTGGTACACTCGCTTCTCATCTAGAGCCGAGTTCAATCCACATTCCTGAAAGCATGCAAGTTTGGTTGTTTGTCACCATATCGGACAAATGGGTTTCCTCTGGGTGCTCCGGCGTTCCCACACACACCCCAAAACCATACCAAAATTAAATTATCTTTCAGTAATTTATAAATGGCTGGAAATTGCAGCTTTATTTCAAAATTGTTCCCAACTTTTGTGAGTAAGATGGTTTATTATTTACGAGTGCTGGGACACACTCTGTGTCCTCACATAATGCAGCCACAGGCACAGAAGGACCTCATAAACGTTGAAACACACACACTTGCCTCCCTTGGATTCAATATCATTTCTTGTTCAGTTAATTACAAATTATGGGCAGCTGAACAAGAACAAGACCTCCACAGGCGAGACCAAGTCAACAAGTGCAGTTTCTGTCACTCTGGGTTTAAGATTCACCTGCTTTCGATTCTGTGAATTTCTTGTGTAGTTTATTCCTTAAGTAAATAAATATACTGTGCGCTGATTAGCAAGAACAAGACCTTGACAGGGGAGACAATCCCATCCAATGAAGCAGCTCCTCTTAGGTTATGGGATTCCCTCCCTTCGATTATTTTACAATTTTTGTGACTTAAATTAAATGATCCTAATCGGACTGTACATAGACTGTTTTTTTTTCCCTGATATATCCTTTATTTTCACAAATGTGTGACCTCTTCTCGGGTGAATGTTTTAGGCCATCATGGCTTTTTTTGGATTTCATGTTCCCACTATGGTTACACTATGGGCGGCTGGCTATTCAGTCTTGGCAACTTAAAACATGTTTGAGAAAATGTAAGAAATAAATCTTGCAATCTTTACACAGATTTGTCAGTCCTGCTATGTAAGATTGCATTCAAACAGGTTTGGAAAGTCATTTGAAATTCTGTCAGAAACATATTCCCAAAGATATTTTTATGCCCCCGGTATGGTAGCATATAGCAGTTGAACTGTCAGTCCGTCTGTGATTCCGTCCGAAAAACTTTTACATTGGCCATTACTTTTGCAATATTGAAGATAGCAACTTGATATTTGGCATGCATGTGTATCTCATGGAGCTGNTTGAAAAAAAAAAAAAAAAAAAAAAAAAAAGCCGTGCAGTAGGGGGCATTGTGTTTCTGACAAACACATCTCTTGTTTGTTATTGAACTATTTCTTGTATAATTTGTTCCAACATGAAAGTTATTATGTTTCAGTGTCAAAAATTATTAACTGTCTGCTATATCCATAATGTTCTATGGTAACCAATGAGCTTCCTTTTACAGTTTTTCAGTCTCATAAATTAGTGACTGTTATATACAAAGTGTTTCTTTCGTAACCAATGGACTCTCCATTACAGGTGTAGTGCCCTCAGATGCCTCACAGTCTCCCATGGCAGCCGTGAGTGTTCCACATACCCCACCCACTGTGGCAGCCGTCTCTCAGAACGTAGGTGCATCTTTTAATGAGTTATAAACTGGAAACACAGTTCAATAGCAATGTACTGGTGATAATAAAGTATTTGAAAGTAAAGTGAGTGGTTTAATATAATCCTAATTAATGCATCATTATATAACACTGTTATTAACGTGCAGTCTGATATGTGACAGTTTTCTTAAGGGGTCCGTAATTTGGCAACATTTGTTTGACTGATTAAAAATATGTTACTGGTATATTGTTAAATGGAAACAAACCGATGCTCTTGTGTTAATGACAGGAATTTCTCATAAATGCCACCAGAGCATCTTAAGAAGTTGCCCATCAAAATCAGATTTAACAAAAGATTTATAATCATTTACATGTTGAAAAGTATTTTCTTGAGTCAATTAAAATCAACATTATTATTAACAACAAAAAAGCACGAGAAATTCCTAGATTTGTGACACAGGTTACCGTGCTGTAGTGATATGGTGTCCACCTAGCTACCAGGAGGTCACGGGTTCAATCCCCGCTATGGGATTTTTCTTGAGATCACCACAAAAGACACCAAGTACTGACTCTACCCAGGAAACGGCCTCAAGAGTATTTCAATAAGAATTTGGCTTTCGATGTAATCAAGCTAAAATACTGTAAATCGGTTTCAACTAACACATTTCACTCTACAAGAGCCGGATCATCTGCATCGCTTCAGAGCAACATTTTACAGAAGACATTTAATCTTTGCCTTGTATTTTGTTTTTGGCCTGTCTGTCATTCTGTCTGTCAGTCATTCTGTCTGTCTTAAGACTTTAACCTTGCTCATAACTTTTGCAATATTGAAGATAGCAACTTCATATTTGGCATGCATGTGTATCTCATGGAGCTGCACATTTTGAGTGGTGAAAGGTCAAGGTCATCCTTCAAGGTCAAAGGTAAAAAAAAATAAAAAAAATCAAAGCGGCGCATAAGGGGGCATTGTGTTTCTGACAAACGCATCTCTTGTTTAGTATTTTATTCGGTTCGGATCAGTTAAATTTGAGGTATTATTATCAACAACAACAAAAATCTGATATTTATCACACAATTCATGCTACAGGAGCCAGATCATCTGCGTCTGCTACAGAACAACATCTCTGCTGCGATACATCGTGAGGAGGAGAGGCGGGGCGAGGCGAGGTCAGCTGGGGTCAGCCCCAAGTACATCCCTATGTCAACACCCATCAACGTCATGCAAAACGTCAGACAGGTATGGCAGATGTTGGTGCTTTGTCTCAGGGGCTTAATGCATTTGCGTAAAGTATTGTCCCAGATTAGCCTGTGCAGTTCGCAAAGGCTAATCAGGAACGACACATTCCGCTGTTATGAAATATTTTGTTTAAAAGGAAGCCTCTTTTTGATAAAAATCCAAGTTCATTCCCATGTCGACACCCATCAACGTCATGCAGAATGGCAGACAGGTGTGGCAGACCTCGACTCTTTGTCCTTTTTAAACATGACATGGCTATGTAGACTTTTGAGCGTTTATCCTGTGTCTTGTCTATCATACATTATCTCATGTATATGAGTCGCACTGTTGGTAAACAGTGCTCAAAGCATGTGCGTCAGGCGTCATCCCTGAATAGTCTGTGAGTTCTGCAGCAGTACCCTCAGGCTTTTTGTGGACAACACTTACTGTCTAAACTGGATTTTTGCGAAGAAGACACCTCCTTGAAACATACAATTCAATAAAAGCTGTAAGCATCTTCCCTGGTTAACCAGTGCCAATTGCACAGGCTTATCTGGGTCAACACTTTATGCACATGCATAAAGCCCAGTTTCGCAGAACAAGGCTCAATGGGTCTATCCCTTTTTGACAAGTTCCAACTTGCAAACTGTATGTTCAGTATTTTGCTTAGAGATCGCGATGTTTTCTAAAGTAGTTGCAGTGTTTTCTAAAAGATTTAAAAAAAAGTCTAATATGCATTTATGCATCGTTGTGTATTTCAGCCTGCTGCAGTTGGCATTGCTGGTGGTATGATGTTCAACATAAATCAGCGCCAGAGATTTGGAGTGGCTCCGGTACGATTATCAAAAGTAACATTCTTATTTAGACGTGTTTTGTTAGCTTTCCTGAGCACAATGTTCTCATGGTAACCTTTTGTGTTCGCCTTTTGTCTGACGTCCGAAATCATACCTTCTTAACACTAAAGAAGGCACATTTATTGTCCAATCTTCACGAAACTTGGAACATGTATCCTAATGATATCTCTGCCGAGTTCCAAACTGGATCATGTGAGGTAAAAAACTAGGACACTGGGTCAAATTTAAGAAAATGCTTGTTAACAATCTATAAATCACATTTCAAGTCAAATCTTCCTGAAACTTGGTCACATCATGTTTTCAAATGATATCTCAGCCGAGTTTGAAAACACAAATGTGCCTAGAAATTAAATATTTATGTTTCATTAAGTATTTTTACTATTCTGAACTCCACCTTCTCAGAATAGTTAAGTTCCTTCGGGTCTTAGGTGAGCGCCTCAGGGCAAATTGCCTGCCTGTTTTGAACCTTATGTCATGTTGATCTTACGATCTGCGAGATGTAAGGTTTTAAATTAAGCACTCTTATTGCATAGATAATGGCATATATATGTAATACTTATTACATCTTTACCGTCATAAAGAACTGGTTCTACCCAGGAAATGAACTCAAGAGCATTTCAATAAGCCTTTGGCTTTTGATGCAATCAAGCTAAAATAAATACGTTAAAATAACTACCACCTGTTTTTCTTTTCCTCAGATGCAGATACCCACTGCCCAGCAAGTAAGCCTTCATCACCAACAACTCCAGCAGCAGCAGCAACACCAGCAGCAGCAGCAACACCACCAACAGCAGCAGCAGCAGGCACTGGGTAGCCGCATGGTGTTCTCTCAGCCCATGATCCAGCAGGCTATTTATCCACTGCAGGTGCAGCCCCAGACACGCCTGCTCTTCCAGGGCCCTCAACAGAACATGATGACGTACGGGATGCCACAGCCTCGGCCCTTCTGACGGTGAACTTGACAAGAAACTTACGCCTTTAAAACTCCAAAACTAAGTTCACAGATTATGAATAGTTTCTTGTAAATCCAAATGGCACCTTGCTGGGCACTCTGACTGTGACCTTGACAAGAAACTGTGTGAGTTTCTTATGGCAGTGAATGCAAACACTTGAAATATTAGCCCGAATACATGGATTTACTTGCAGGACTCTAATGCATGTGCGTAAAGTGTTATCCCAGCTTAGGCGGTGCAATCCGAACAACCAAGTTCACATATTATGATGAGTTTCTTGTACATCCAAATGGCACCTTGCTAGGCACTCTGTGACCAAGACACGAAACTGTAGTTTTCTTGTGCAAAGTGTGAATATGTTATCATCTCAGCTGTGAAAATTTTCAGACAGCTCTCTTTGTAAATGCAGAGTTAATAATTTGTATCTAAGGCATGCCACCCACGCCATTCAAATGGTGATCAAGTTTACGAACTGTGCGGGTTTCTTGAGGTTATATTAAAGATGTCATCGGAGCTGTATTTAGACCACAATGGCATCAAAAAGATAATGGAGGGATAATTGTACTTCAGTGAACTATTTGTTACAGAAACTATTTTTCTAACAATGCACATCCAATAAACTGTGAAGGTTTCTTTTCTTTAAAAATAGTAAACTGTCGAGTTGAATGTTCACTCTTAAACATGAGTAACTAGATTTGTGTACCCGGTACACAAGTGGTGTGCCGGTAGACAAACGTAGATAATGTTCTACATGTTTCTATATATATTCAGAAAAGGGAAGGTTTGTCATTTGTAAAAATATATGATGATTTCAGTATTATTTCTGAAATCTGGAATATTTCATTATTTTTTTCTAGCATAATTAGATATTCATCATATGTTGTTAAATACATTTTGTTCATCATAACTTGATTTAAGTATTTAAAACTTTGGTGTGTGTGTAGTTTTGACATTTTAAAGACGACATACCTTATTAGGATGGTATACTATTGACATAATTTCAAGACCGCCATATTTTATCATAAGGTAAATATTTGTTCAGTTGAATAATCATTTTCTGTGCCTTACTCAACTAGTTCGTTTGGAACTCCAGATTTGCATCATTTGAGTAAAACATGTTGAATAAAAGAGACTGTGCTTTCATTGTTTGGGGTAGTGATTTTGTATATCATTTACTGAAGTTATGTACCTGAAAAAATCCGTCATAGGTTTTCTTGTAATTTTGCCATAAGGATATGAGTCATTATGGTTCATACAAGTCATTATCACTAAGTTTTATTTATGTCATTTGCATGCTGATTTTATATGGTGTAGTAACATGTTCAGTAAATTTAATAGAGTAGTATCTGCACTATTCTCCCTGTATGCAAGTATTCATGATTCAAAGAGAATTATATAAAACATTCAGGGCCCTCTCTGGCCATCAGGGGAAGGTACCCAGGGCCCTCATGAGGGGGAATTTTCGCGGCGTTTCCCTTTTTTGGGGATTTTTTTACTTACTCTCTCATTATAACATTTGTACATGTTTGCACTTTATTCATTGCTTTTTTTCATAACTATACCCCCATTACTAGTAATGGGGGCTATATAGGAGTCACTTTGTCAGTCGGTCTGTCTGTCGGACTGTCCCGAAAGCTTGTCCGGGCCATAACTATGTCATCTATCAAGGGATTTTAAAATCATTGGGCACATAAGTTCATTGGACAGTGTGTCACGCGAAAGAATTACGTCAATATCTCCAAGGTCAAGGTCACACTTTGAGGTCAAAGGTCAAAAATGGCCATAGATGAGCTTGTCCGGGCCATAGCTATGTCTTTCATTGTGAGACTTCGAAATCATTTGGCACATTTGTTTACCATCATTGGACGATGTGTCGCGCGAAAGAATTACGTCAATATCTCAAAGGTCAAGGTCACACGTTGAGGTCAAAGGTAAAAAATGGCCATAGTCGAGCTTGTCCGGGCCATAACTATGTTGTTCATTGTGAGACTTTGAAATCATTTGGCACATGTGCTCACCATCATTGGACGGTGTGTTGCGTGATAAAATTACGTCGATATCTCCAAGGTCAAGGTCACACTTTGAGTTCAAAGGTCAAAAATGGCCATAAATAAGCTTGTCTGGGCCCTAACTATGTCATTCATTGTGAGATTTTAATATTACTCTCCACATTAATTTTGTTCACAGGCATTGGATGGCGTATCATGTCAAAGAATTTAAGAGTTCAAAGGTCAAAATGGCCATAAATGATTATGGCATAATAATTCTTAAAAATTGCCATAAATAAGCTTCTCTTGTTTTGTGAGACAGCATGCAAAATATTCTGTGTCAATGCAGCATGTGGGGGTATATGTCACGTTAGTGACAAAGCTCTAGTTCAATATTTGACTAGATTAAATTGAAATAGAATTGAGATATGATAATCATGAGACACATCTTTCTATTAAAAAAACAAAACAAATTGATTTTTGATAGATTGAGGGCCCTGCATGACATCAATAGGAAAATATCAAATCGTACTGCTGGTCTTTCATGTTTGCATTTCTATTTAAATGATTCAATAATTGTTTTAGTAAGCCTTAAACAATTTGAACGTTTTCCTTTCGTTTTTATATCAAATGGTAAAAATAAGACTTGTGTTATTATTCCTGTATTAAAAGAAACACATGTGTTGAATAAACCTAGGTCTATTTCTGTGAATATCCTGTGAAATCTTAAACTTGGCTATTCATGTACAGAGAATATGTGCTACATTCTTATTTCACGTTAATATCTAATATTTGTTGCTATTTTGAAATGCAAAAATTGTATTTTTCCCTTTATGCCTACAAAAATCCAATAACATATGACTTTCGTCGATTCATTGACTTGCATATAAATATTTACCTGTATTTATGGAAACATCGTATGGTATTGTAAGTTGTTGTTTTTAAGTATTTTTTCTATTTGTTTATGTGCGTGCGTATCAAAAAGAAAAAATGGTGGCATTAAAATAAATGTTATGTCAATACGGAAAAACTTTTTCTGTCAAAAATGTTGAATATTTTAAGTCATATGTATTTGTAATATATATTGCGCTTGGATGAATATGTTGTATCCTAGTGTATTCCAGTTATAGTACCTGGAGTTTTCTCTGTTTGCTACATGTTATACTACAACTGAATGTAGTGCAGTATCGTATCCAGTGCTGCAGATGAGCACTTTTAATAAGTCATGTTGATGTATTTTAATAAAATATTCAACCTGTATTTGCATTTGTTACGTTATTTGTACTTCATATTTTAAATAGCAGATTTTATATTGATGATTTGAGCATAATGCCGTTCGCAGTCTACGACTCAAGAAACATACATTTTACTTTGATGTGAAGAACTTGTAACAATCATCTGCACTGAATTTCATTGGTTTGAAGTGTTCTATAATGCCATGACATGAAAACATTAACCCTTTGAGTGCTGGAACCGGATTTTGAAGGCCTTTGCAAACAGTTTGGATCCAGATGAGACGCCACAGAACGTGGCGTCTCATCTGGATCCAAACTGTTTGCTATTCTGATAGTATTCTTTGAAAAAAATCGAAGAAAATGCTAATTTTAGAAATTCAGCAGACGACATTTTAGCAGACGACAAATTACCCAGCATGCAAAGGGTTAAAACAATGTGCATTTATGTATGTGGTCATGAGCGAAAAGGCTATTGTTACAGTTTCATGCAGTATGTTTTAATATGTTAGCAAAGGTGTATTTTTTAGCAAAAGAAATATTTTTAAACTGCTAAGTAGTGTTTTGTAGTAATGATTTGACTTTAAAGTTCGTGCCATTGTTTCGGGTCATTTTAAATGTTTCGGAGTTTTTAGATCATCGTAGAACAACTGCTTCTGCTAATTATGAGATTTTTAATCTTCTTTTATCCGCCATCAACATGTGCCTTTTGAACATTCTAGATACCACATTTATGACCCAATCGTCATGACCATTTCAAATCTGGGTCACATAGAGTAAAAAAACTAGATAAAAACCATAATTATTACATAAACATTACAAAGTCTGCACATAACAGTTATAACCTACGGTAAGCGGCCTTCTTGTTCTATTTTAATTTTGTCCATAGCCAATTTTGAAAAATCTTAAGTGGTACCTGTTTTATTAGCTCACCTGAGCGATAGCTCGGGGTGAGCTATTGTGATCACTCAGCGTCCGGCGTCCGTCTGTCTGTCTGTAAACAATTTGTAAACATCTTCTTCTACTAAACCATTGAGCCAATTTCAACTAAATTTCATGTTGAGCATCCCTAGGTCATGGGACAAAAGAATTGTTAAAAAAAATTTGATCACATAACCAAGATGGCCGCCATGACCATATATGGTAAAAACCTTAAAAAATCTTCTTGTCAGAAACCGCTCATCAGATTTTCAAAAAATTTCACAGGGATGACCTTTGAAGGCTCCCCTGAAAAAGTTGTTCAAAGAAATTTGATTCGTCAAAAAACATGGCCGCAGGAGCTCGTTGAACTTTGCATGTNCATGAAGATGTGGACCAAAAATGTGACTTCTAGCGTGTTCAAATATTTTCTAGTGTACATTATAATCCAGCAAAGAATGTCATAAATCTCCAAGGATACGAATAGTATCGACGATTTTGGCAGACGCGCTGTATTGACAGCCTTTGTTTTCATTTCACACCTTGCATGTATGTAGCGTCTGTCAAGCGTCACGTGACTAACAGGTGTAGTATGCGAGCATGTACAATGCAAACACTGGAGTCTCCGGTGTGCAGTCAGATGCAAACTTTCGTATGCAAACTGTCGAGTAACACACTTCAACCATATTCGCTCGATGTCAATGACAATGTTTTTTTTTAATTTGTTGATTTATTTATTCTTTAGTTACCCGTTGTTTATGATTCATGTGTATGCAATTTACAATATCTTGTGTCGATTGCCCCCATACATTGAGTGAAACAATAGTTACAAGGATTTATCACATCGTCTGTGGATGTTTCTGTTGAAACTGAAAGTAGATAGAGAAAGAGCGAGGTTCCCGGCCTGCGCGCGCATTTTAATAAGCGAGCGGGGTTGACAGCGATTTAATTATGCATAATGACGCACTTCCGTTGCTTTAGAAAATGGCGAGTGATTTACCTTGTTTGATACTTAGTTCAATATTGAAACTTTTTTGTCAATAACTTAAAGGGACTGTCAACCACAAATGACAAAAAAAAGAAAAGTTCTAAAATACTGTTTTTTTTACAATTATTAGTTTATATTGATTAAAATATCACGACTGGTATATTACATTACTTGAAAAAAGTTGTAAAGTTTTCATATTTTCAGTTTATTCGACAATAAATTTTACTGGGTATGTCTACCAGGTAACTACAAGTTAACTATAAATAACGCAAGTAGATTGAAAATCTTCATCGCGTGGTAAACCCAGGAATGCAAATTGTCCATGCGGAGTGAACTGTATATATCTTATATATATATATCTTATATATAAAATGATCAATCTACTTGTGTTATTTATAGTGTGTATATGGTTATGTCACCTATTTCCGCGATGTACTTTCGATTTCACATTGCGAAATTTTATTTCCGAATATACTGAAAATATGAACTTTTTTTTTCAAGTAATGTTAATATACCAGTCATGATATTTTAATCAATATAAACTAATAATTGTAAAAAAATACAGTATTTTAGAACTTTTCTTTTTTCGTCATTTGTGGTTGACAGTCCCTTTAAGAGTTAGGCCAGTTTGAATTCATTTGTATTTTCTAATTTCTAATGCCAAGAAAAGTCCAGTGGTCTGTGTCTGTTCATGGTCCTCTTACAATTTAAGGGCAAACATAGGAGACGTCTTCCGTTTGAATGTACAATGATGCAGGATCACATCTCCTGGTGTTGTCTGTCTTTCGTCTTAATTTGGATTGCACACGAAACAACTGGGGTCAAAGCACAGTCAAGAGGTCATATCTGTTTGTATTCTAGAATGTCGATTCGAGTATAACCATACAATTGATATGATGTGATCAGGTTTCATTTGTATATGAGCCATCTTGAATCAAAATGTACATAATATTATGAAGAGCTTGTAGGAGCTCCTGTTCATGCATTATACCAGTTTTCCTCAGATGAGCGAACTAGGGCCATCTTGTTTTTTAAGCTATGGTCCTGAAATTTGGCGCATTTGTACTTCATGATATAGCTAGCCATAGTCTGATAGAATTTAGGTTGATGTAGCAAGGTTAGTCAGGTGAGCGATTCAGGGCCATCATGGACCTCTTGTTATATGAATATCAAACCAAACTAGCTATGTCCTCTGACAAAGCGTTATGAGGGGGATATTTCAGGCATTGTGAAGACAGTTTTATTATGCCCCCTTTCGAAGAAGAGGGGGTATATTGTTTTGCTGGATATCTGTCGGTCCGTCAGTAGACCAGTTCGTTTCTGATCAATAACTTTTGAACGGTTTGACCGATTGGCTTTGATACTTCACATGTGCATTGGCCTTATACAGTAGATGACCCCTATTGAAATTGGGGGCACTAGGTCAAAGGTCAATGTCACTATCACAATAAGTGTGAAAATTGTTTCCGATCAATAACTTGTCAACCAATTGACTGATTGACTTTATACTTCACATTGGCATTGGACAGTAGATGAACCCTATTGAAATTGAGGTCAAAGGTCACTGTCACAATAAGTGTGAAAATCAAGGCCCTGTTTAGGGTGCATATGTTTGTACGCGGAACTCTTGTTAATTTTCAAGCTCCCATATATTTAATAAGTTGGACTGTAAATGCAATATTTCTTTGTTAAAATTACATTGATGAGACCTAACTTTGCATTCCAGTGATACAAAATTTAACATTTTCCCCATGTATACCCATGTTATCATGTTCACTTAAACCAACCACCGGTATTCTCGTTTCTTTATCGACTAAACATTGAAATATTTCCCTGTGTGCCCTAATAACCCAACTGCACACTCAGGTTTAATCATATGGTTTCATATTGCCCTACAGATTACATAGTTACTTTGTTTACTGAAGTTTTAACCTTCAAACAAACTTGAGTTTTATCTTTTTTTGATAATGGCTGTGTGAGGCGTTAACGGACTATGGACCATATATTTAGATGCGTGATTTGTTCAGCTCTTTAATTTAGCCGATCAGCATTATAAGATACAACACTATTTAAATCAAAGTTCTTGTTAACGTCATTCATAAAAATGGCAACCTTTTCACAATCCACTATTGACAAAGGATCTGACATTTCCGAAGACTTCTTGTGCTCGACATGTGAAGACAAGAAACTGGATAAAATGGCTGATTTCTACTGCGAATCATGCGTGAAGTTTTACTGCGCAAATTGTATTTACATGCACAGCCAGTTGTTTACAAAACATGCCCCCTTTGGAAGGGGAGATATGAAGAAGTGGCCAGTGACCAAGAAGGTGGAAGATTTTCTTTTGAAATGTGATGTTCATAAAGATAAACACCTGGAAATGTTTTGTGATGACCACAATGACCTGTGCTGCACAAATTGCGCATTCATTAATCACAGGTATATATATATATATTTTTCTTTAATTCAATTATAGAAAACAAAACTTCAAAAACAAATTTAGGTTGTCATAACTCTTCGCAAGAGGGCGAATTATCAGCAAAAACAAATCAATTTTAATGACAAAATATTTATTATTTCAAGAAACTCTAAATTTTTTCACGTGCAATAATTATATTTGTAAAAGAGACTGCAGTTTAAAGTTTTCTTTATAAGTGGGTCATTGATTTAAAATTCAGTAACATGTTTGATGAAATGAATGATATTTTTTAGATTTTAATAAATGAATATTCGTGTATATACTATGTTGACATGTATGTGGACGCTTATGTATGAACTATCTAATTCTGATTTTACCAAAGTAGTTATAGATATATACATGACAAAAGCTTTTAAAAAGTATTTTATTATTTTATATAATTGAAAGCGTTTTTAAAATTCTCTTATGTTTCAGACTTTGCCAAAAGGTAAATCTTATATCTGACAAAGTAAAAAGTCAGTCCACAGACCTTCAAAAACTGTTAGTTTCTATCCAAACAGTTTTAGAAAATTTGAAGAAACTTCAAGACAACCAGGAAGATAGCAGGCGGACTCTGCAAAGTTCATATGATGAGCAGTTACACACGATACAGAAAGCTCGCAGAGGAATCAACGACGCCTTAGACAAGCTTGAACAGAAGACACTAAAAGAAATGAAAGATACTCTAATCAAGCTGCAAGCGGCTTCCAAAAGTGACGTTGACGAATGCACCAGGCTTCGGGATGAACTACAACAACTTAGAGACGCCATACAGGACATTACTGATAAAAGCAAGCAGGAACTATCCTTCATAGCAAACATGAAATGCGAGGAGAAAAAACAGCAGTCTGAAACCTTTTTGAAGAAAAACTTAATTCAGGTTAAAGTTTCAATAACATTCCAGCCTACCAGTGAAATTGTACAATACTTGTCCAAACTATCAGGTCTTGGGAGAATTGAACCCATTTACCAGACATTGACGGTACAAGAAAATCCAAACAAGGTGTTCAGTGTGCAGGGGAAGTCTGTACAAAATGTAAGAATATCAAATGATTTATTCGAATGCAGTATTCTATCCATCTGTGCGTTATGGGATGGACAGGTCCTGGTTGCAGACAACAAAAACAAGAAAGTCAAGCTGCTTGACCAACAGTACCAGGTGGTGAGTCACTGGAGTGCGACTGCCTATCCACAGGACTTATGTCAAATTGCACCCAATGAAGTGGCTGTAACTGTAAATGATAAAGATAATAACATACATGTACATGAGGTCCAGTTTATCACAGTCAACAACACGCAGCTGGTGACAGGAAGAAAGTTTCAGTTACAACATGTATGTAGAGGTATTTTCTGCCAACAAGGAGACTTGTATATTACTTCTAATACTGCACTGTACAAGTACACACTGGGAAGGGATCAAGTCGTTAAGATGTATGAGGATACATCAGACAATTTTGCAGGTAAGAATCATTGTTAATTTATCTTCATATCATTCGGAATATGTTTAATGAATAGATGTATAATGTACCATCAGTTTATTATTTCAGCCGCAGTTAAGAAAACAAGTTCATGTTAAGTTGATTAAGACGATCCATGAATGCCATGTCTATAAATACTGTGAATTTATTTTAAAAATTGGACACACAATTTAATGGATTAATTGAATCGAAAATATTCGTTGGATCTTTTTTTATGTCTGATAAAAGACTCTTAACCTTGGTTGAACATTTTATTTCCTGGTTTAAAAGAAACTGCAAAAAGCCATAGAAATTAATGTCCCTTGAATTATATTGGTTTCACAGTAGACACTGCGTGCTTTTCAATAACTGTTTGTAACCACAGTTTTTGAGTTTCTGGTTTGATTTTAAATTTAATTTAAATTGTCAATAAATGGGTATGGGCTTATAATTTCAACAACTGACTTTTGTAACTGATCAAGAAACTAGATAAATGTGGGGCTCTTATTTATCAAAATCATATATATATATTTTTCCCAAATGACTCCCTTAAATTCCCAATTTTTGAAGGTTTCCACACACACACAAAACTGGTAAATAAAATGCTACAATTAGTTGATTTCTCTATGCAGCTCTATGAGTTGAACATAAGTAAATATAATATTGAAATCTCTTATTTTCTATTTGCAAGTATTTGTTAGCAAAATTAAAAATACACAATTTGTCCAGTTTTAGTCAACTTAAAGAGCCCCGGCACTACTCCCAAAATAGCAAAGATCGTTATTTTTGTGTAAGACTGTAATGTAAAATATGTCAATGTGTGATAATTACACTGTAACCAGGTGTAAACGTATGGATAATGTATTATTACTGCATGTAGTAACACCACCGGACGCATTCGTGTGCATTTTGCAGCGTAATTATTTTCTTCTGTGTTGTTTTGGAAGACTTCAATTCTTTTAACACGAGTCGCATACAAACATGTTAAACATTGAGAAAAAACAAAATACTTACACAAAACTTCCTTCCTTACCTTAATATTGATTATTATTGGATTGCATACAGATCTTTATAATTTATTGTATGTCCTTAGACAACACATTAATACAGTTTAAATGATATTTGTTTTTTTAACTACTATGCATCATTTCAATATCTTGGTGTTACTCTGTGTTACAGTATGCAGGTGTGCTGTGAGTCACACTGGGGACAAAATATACATCACCGGTGGCAAGCTCCTTACCCTGGCCAGGGATGGAACAGTCCTGGCCACCTGCACTGGCCCTACAGTAAAATACACACGTGGTGTACACGTGACACTTGCAGGTCAGGTGCTGGTATGTGCATCGTTCAACACTATCCTTCAGTTGGACAGTGAGGGCAGAAGGAAGCTTGCCGCACTTGCTACAATGGAGGATGTAGTGATGGTGCCAATGTCAGTCTGCTATAACAGACACACTACCTCCATCATTGTCGGATTTTCTAACAACAGCAGCATCCTAGTGTTTAAAGTGCAATAGTGCAGTTTTACTTGTATCTTGATTTATTATTCACATAGATTGTGCTGTTGTGCATAAGAACATTGTTTTATGATACTTAAACAATATTAGTATTATTGCAGAAGCATTTATTTTGTAAACTGATATTGAATGTATTATATTGTTATTTCTTAAACATTTGTTATTGTATTTCTCTTTCACTTTTATTTCAGAATATAATGTCTGTTATTTACATAACATAAACAATCACACTTGATCTATGTATAACAAGTCATTTCTTTCAACAACAAAAAACATAAGAATTTTATTGAAGATTACTTGAAAAGTTGTTTATCTTTGTTTTGAGGTATGATCAATAGTTTAGTTTCCTGCACTAAAAACATGTTTCTTTGTAATCTTAAATGACATTTTTTCAGCGTACCTGTCCAGCCCAGGTTTTAATCCAAATTAATATCCAATGAAATATTGACAACATTTCTGCCAGTAGACCTGAATGAATAAATGCTAATTCAGGATCGGATAATATGAAAAATCTATCGATGATGCATTTCGTTTTGCAATAATGTAAACCCAAGTGTACAGGGTGAAACAATTTGCTCATGTGTAGACATGTTGAGCAGCAACAATAGTTTGACATTGTCAAAATCAATACTTTTTGTGTGTGCCCCTTTTTATTTTCCATAGCGTTTATACCTGTATGCTGTGTAATCATATATATAACAGTTAGTATTATATTGTATTCTGAGAACTAGTATATATTGTAGCATGTTGTTGTTTCTCACTGTTCCCTACCCTGATATACTAATGCACATTTATTCAAATTGTTTATAAATTGGCATTGATTTATGTTAATTGTATACGATAAGTATTTATATACAAGAGTTAAAAGCTGTGTACAGAAATCACAAAAACAGCTCGCGTATTATTAGTTGAAATATTAAGGATGCTTCGAGTCATGCTGGTTTAATATAATAAAATATTTTTTTATTAATATTTCATTTATTAATTTATAAATTATCAAAAACATATATTATGGAAAATGAATCACCAAAAACTGGTGCAGCACCCCTTTATTTATGTGGATGTGATGAGGGTATACATTGAACAGAAAGACATAATCAATATTATTCAGCACAATTCTTTTTTATCTGATCGATTTGATGGATGATCTTTTTCACCAACAAAAAACAACATAAACTCTAAATATCTTTTTAAAAGATTGTGAAATAACCGATTTGTTTGTACATAATATGTAATTTCTTGAATGCAACTTATGCAGCGCGTTACTCAATCAAAGCGCTGAAGGCACTGAAGTGTTCGCTATTGCATAATCTGAGACGCACTTTAGTTTTCAAAATTATGTTATAGCTTTTTTTATCGCAAATTTGAAATGAACACAACCCATTCAAATTTATAAAGAGTGTGTCTTAAAGCACAGGTCGAGATGTGTGTGTACTGTTTATCCTCATATTTATGTTATAGAGATAACTTAGACAAAATAACAACAATATGTCTCTTTTTTCCACAATTGGTTGCTGCACTGGTAACCATCTTTAGAATTTTGTTTCCTTGCTAAAAAATAACAAGTCTATAATCATGTACATGTTGTGTTATGTGTATCTAATACTGTTTTTATTTTCTTTAAATAATTGAGCAACAATGTTTTCAACATTACAGACTTTTCATGCAGCATTAAGCCCCGTTTTCCCTGAAAGCAGCCAATATGTACAGATTTCAATGATAAACTGGCAAAATTCGTCGCACAAGCTATTATAAACAATAGACTGAACAAGCTCTTAAACCTTATACATGCTGTCTGCTACAGTGTAAACAGTCGGTGGTTATCTTTACTAGCTGCAGTTGTCGTCCCTAGTGTAGTTAAAGCATTGTGATTTTCAAAACTGCCTCTCTACTTTAGCGTGAGCTAACGCTCACATTATAAAGTATAGCTGCTAAAGGACTGATACTTAACAAACATATTGACCAGCGTATGAACTTGCGCACCTCCATATTAAGGTTCCGTTGTTTCCGATACAAGCCCATTGTTCAGCAAAAAAAGAATGTCGGAGCTTCCGTGTCATGCGGACACATTTTTAGTGTTTAAATTGTTCAAATGATACATCGGCCAAGTTTAAAAATGGTGTTGGAAATATCACAAGAGTTGTTCAGAATAGTTGTTCTGAACTTTTATTCTAGTTTTTGATTCATCAATGTGTCATATAATTTGAAAAACAAAACCCTCGTATATACTCTGTGTTGTAGCTTGCACTAGCCACGCCTACTTGCATGGCACGCCTCCGGCATGAATGCCTCTTTGAAAGCATTACAATGGGTAGTCTGATTGAAATGCTTGAAGAGTACGGATGTTAATAAACGAGTAGAGCTTTCCGTGACACGTACTTGCAGCATGCTATTTTAGTGTAATGGGTAAAATGTTTTTATTTGTGATGTTTTGTTTTGATAAACTTTGTCTTGCTTGTTTGATAAATGCATGGTGTAATTTGTTATTATGAATTGCTCGTGAATGTATGGATTTAATGTTTGAGTATGTATTTGTAGATCATGCATTAATTGGTTTCAAAAAGGAGGGATTGTGGTGTAGCTTGCACTAGCCACGCCTACTTGCCGGGTACGCCTCCGGCATGAATGCCTTTTTGATAGCATTACAATGGGTAGTCTGATTGAAATGCTTGAAGAGTACGGATGTTAAAAAACGAGTAGAGCTTTCCATGACACTTACTAGCAGCATGCTATTTTATTGTAATGGGTAAAATGTATTTATGTATGATGTTTTGTTTTGATAAACTTTGTCTTGCTTATTTGATAAATGCATGGTGTAATATATTATTATCAATTGCGTGTGAATGTATGGATTTAATGTTTGAGAATGTATTTGTAGATCATGCATTAATTGGTTTAAAAAAAAGGAGGGATTTTGGTGTAGCTTGCACTAGCCACGCCTTTTTGCAGGGCACGCCTCCGGCATGAATGCCTCTTTGATAGCATTAAAATGGGTAGTCTGATTTGTATGCTTGAAGAGTACGGATGTTAATAAACGAGTAGAGCTTTCACTGGTGTTTGTTCCTTAAATGATGTTCCTTAAATGGTGTTAAATAGTGTATTCTAAAGAAGAAACACTACATACTCTATTTAAAACAACATACCATGTCGATTACAGGAATAAATTACGTGTCAATAAACAAAGTTTTAAAAAGAGATTGAGTTTTGATAATTGGAAGTATTTATTGATGTTATCTTTGTATCTGTGTTTATTTGATGTTTTGTTAACCAAATGACAACACTGATTGCTTGCCAAAATGAAGGATTTGAAATATCGATTGTAGCAATATTAGATCTATCATTATCTGTTAAATTCTTATATGGTTAACGTTGCATTTGCGTTATCCGAATTTAATATTTTATTATTAATTTTCGTCATCAACGATGCCACCGCCATCGTCCGACACAAGTTTAAATTAATTAAGGAAGCGAATAATTGAACTGATTCAATTACAAAAGATCAATTTAAGTCGACCTGCAATTGAAAATGAACATTATTCTTACAGCCAGTAAAATTCAAACATAAGATAAAACGGAAAGAACAACGAAACATAATAATTGCAAATATTGTTGTAAAGGAGACGACGCGAGTCTATGCGACTCATTAAAAAGATACATATTTATGAACCTTATTAACGTATTTATTTCTTATCAATACAAATGTTTGCTTAACACAAGACAGGATAATAACATACAAAGTCTCAAGTATTAGAGGTTAAATGTATTTAATTAAATGTGTTATAGATAATGCAGTTATATCACGAACATAATACGGCCGCGTATGTAACCAACATGTGTACTTCTTTTTGTACGAGATAACAAATATGAACAATATTACATGTTTGAAAGTTTATTTTTATGTTTTGAAGTTTTCCAGTTAACCGTTTAATTTACCGGGTACAATAATAGGATAACCGGTTAATGATTTAGTAACCTGTTGCATCGCTACTTCCAACACAGGTTGAAGTCGCTTCTTTCTGAAGATGATTATAACCATTAAAGAGATACTACGATAGTGTGATGATGAAATTGTTTTTGACGATGATGAAATTTGAATCACTCCATTTGTTATTTAAATAATTAACAAGTGACCTTTTGCCCTTTGTACAGACAGCCTCTTTTACAGGAGAGATAATCAGCTACGGGATAACTGGATCGTTTCAGGAGAGTTGTCCCCTATATTTTATCTAAGATTTAAATATGTTCGGTGTTGAAAATATTTTCAATAAACACACGTTTTTAATAATAATTTGCCTTTAATAGAATGTTTATGTTCCATAAAGTACTTGTATTCTTCTGAACTCCACCTTCTCAGAATAATTTAGTTCCTTCGGGTCTCAGATGAGCACCTAATGGCCCCCTTGTTTTTCTGAAAACATGCCTTTTAATGTAATGTAATTTGGTAGTAAGACCAATACTAGTATTTGGGTAGACTATGCCTTGTGCATTTTGCTTTCAAAATAGGCAATAAAAAACGCGTAATTGTTTCCATAGAAATTGCAAAATGTAGGGGTTACTTTCGGTGTTGGTAGAATTGCTGGACATTTGCCATACATTGTGTACATATATAACCGAGGAAGGTTTTCTGCAATCTTTATGAAACTCAACAAGGGGTGCTAGTTTAAACTGATTTACTTAAGCTTCATGGCATATTAAGCAGCCCAATCCTCACCCGGGCATCCCTGGGTCCGTTTTCTGGGTAGAAACAGTACTTGATGTCTTTGGAGAAGATCTTGAGAGAGCTCCCATATTGGGAATCAAATACAGGACCTAATTAAAGGAGGTGTTAAAAGGCATTAAAGGAAATGTTAACTTGATTTTCATCGGGATAACTCAAATTCTGTTATTGGCCGTCAGGTATCAGACTACACTTATGTAAACATCAATCTTCCCTCCTCCGTCCCCCTTTCAAAAGTATGATACTGCCTTTTATGTTGTTTTTTTATATACTCATGTTTGTCAATGTGTTAGACTATGTGTTCATTGTAAACATTTTGTCATTACATTAAATAATACCAATTGATTAAAACAGTCATTAACATTCATTGTGGGTAGGGAACTTAAGTCAATTTGTTTAAGTTATAAATTATTTATTAAAAAAACTTACACATTGAAATAGTGTTCAAAATGATAAACGAAACATGAGTTGATGTCTTTAAGATTTGATTAAAGCTTAACATTTAAAAACAAACATAGACAAATACAAGCATGCGTGCTGAAATTCAACTGTCTTACAATGTGGGAAAATCAAACTGTATACAGGTAAACTGAATATTAACCCATAAATGCCTAGTGGACTCTCCCATCCTTCCAAATTGGATCAATTTATTTCCAAAATTAGTGATGTCTAGTATATTTATTTCTATATTTAGAATATTTCTTACAGAAATTCCTTAAAGCAAACAGCGCAGACCCTGATGAGACGCCGCATCATGCGGCGTCTCATCTGGGTCTTCACTGTTCGACAAGGCCTTTTTTCTAGACGCTAGGCATATTATAAATGGGTTAAGAAACTAAGTACACTACAGTAACAACTCAAGGTAAACTGAACACAAAGGCACTAAATAAAATAACCGTAACAAGCCCCTTATTTTACAGAAAAAAGTGATGCCCCCTGATATGCGATTAAGAATAATAAACCAATGTTAACATAAGTATATAAACGGTATAACCAAGCTGTAACAATGAAACACATGATTGTGCGCTGTGGAAAACACAATACCAGGGCTCGAATTCATCAACATTTTAAGTCTAAATTATAGACTCAGACTTCACAAAAGAAATATCATATTCTCTATAATTCGTATCAGAAAACACTTATATTAAATATAAATGGAACTACACAAAGATCACTTTTCATTCATTTTAACATGATTCGATATATCTAGAAAATTGATGTTTACATTTTGGAAATATAAGTCTGAGTCTATAATTTAGACTTTTGTGAATACGGGCCCAGTACTAACAAAAAGCAACAGTTATCTATAACAAAATACCATTACTAACAAAAGGGCAGCTAGTCGTGTCTGCATTTACTTTACAGTGAACAAAACTAATGAAGGAATGAGCCGCGTATACACTGTTTAAATATGCTAGTAGTTATATGAAGCTTTATTTTGCTTCATAAACAAAAAAATAACCAAAATGGATAATGGCTTTATTATTTACATTGCATTGAAATTATCTTTGAACTAGTAGGTACTAGGACCAGAAAAAATATTCCGACAGAATTTGTTTTTATTTTAAACAACACTTTAAATTAAACAGCAACCATTGTATTATAATCTATTATTATAATTATTTTATTGCAGTTGTATACAAACATGCTTAACAATTTGCATTCAACTTATTGATCATATACTAGAGCTTTGTCACTGACGTGACGTATACCCCCACATGCTGCATTGACACAGAATATTTTGCATGCTGTCTCACAAAACAAGAGAAGCTTATTTATGGCAATTTTTAAGAATTATTATGCCATTATCATTTATGGCCATTTTGACCTTTGAAATCTTGAATTCTTTGGCATGATACGCCATCCAATGCCTGTGAACAAAATTAATGTGGAGAGTAATATTAAAATCTCACAATGAATGACATAGTTATGGCCCAGACAAGCTTATTTATGGCCATTTTTGACCTTTGAACTCAAAGTGTGACCTTGACCTTGGAGATATCGACGTAATTTTATCGCGCAACACACCGTCCAATAATGGTTAACAAATGTGCCAATTGATTTCAAAATCCCACAATGAACGACATAGTAATGGCCTGGACAAGCTCAACTATGGCTATTTTTTACCTTTGAACTCATGTGTGACCTTGACCTTTGAGATATTGACGTAATTCTTTCGCGCGACACACCGTCCAATGATGGTGAACAAATGTGCCAATTGATTTCAAAGCCTCACAATGAACAACATAGCTATGGCCCGGACAAGCTCATTTATGGACATTTTTAACCTTTGACATCAAAGTGTGACCTTGACCTTGGAGATATTGACGTAATTCTTTCGCGCAACACACTGTCCAATGATGGTGAACAAATGTGCCAAATGATTTTAAAATCCCTTGATGAACCACATAGTTATGGCCCGGACAAGCTCATTTATGGCCATTTTTGACCTCAAAGTGTGACCTTGACCTTGGAGATATAGACGTAATTCTTTCGCGCAACACACCTTCGCATGATTGCAAACAAATGTGCCAATTGATTTCAAAGTCTCACAATGAACAACATAGCTATGGCCCGGACAAGCTCATCTATGGCCATTTTTGACCTTTGACCTCAAAGTGTGACCTTGACCTTGGAGATATTGACGTAATTCTTTCGCGCGACACACTGTCCAATGATGGTGAACATATGTGCCAAATGATTTCAAAATCCCTTGATGAACGACATAGTTATGGCCCGGACAAGCTCATTTATGGCCATTTTTGACCTTTGACCTCAAAGTGTGACCTTGACCTTGGAGATATTGACGTAATTCTTTCGCGCGACACACCGTCCAATGATGGTGAACATATGTGCCAAATGATTTCAAAATCCCTTGATGAACGACATAGTTATGGCCCGGACAAGCTCATTTATGGCCATTTTTGACCTTTGACCTCAAAGTGTGACCTTGACCTTGGAGATATTGACGTAATTCTTTCGCGCGACACACCGTCCAATGGTAGTGAACATATGTGCCAAATGATTTCAAAATCCCTTGATAGATGACATAGTTATGGCCCGGACAAGCGGGACAGACAGACCGACCGACCGACCGACCGACAGACAGACCGACCGACAGACAAAGTGACTCCTATATAGCCCCCATTACCTATGGTAATGGGGGTATAATAACATCAACAAATATTAAACAATGATAATATTGTAAATACTGCGCCTTCAGAAAAAAACATTAATCATTATAGGGATAATACACAATTTCGAGGGCATTATCATCTGCGGAACGGATTTTCAGAGCGCCCACAGATGATCATGTCCGAGAAAATGTGTATTTTCGCTATTATTGCATAAACAAATCACACATACCAAAATTAATTAAAATAACATTGAAACAATATGTCTTGTTCATTCGACATCCACAAAATAATTGGATTATTTCATATGACGTCATACAGTTCAAGGTTGTGTTTTACATATGCCTTTCTCGGTCATCATCAGAAATGAGGAGGCTTTACCTTCGGATAGGCAGTTTTCGATTTAAAATGTGTTCAAACAGTGGATTAATGCAAATCTGAAATGCAGCCGCGCAACATAGGAAATGAGGAATTATTTTGTCGATATCGAATGAACAAGATATATTGTTTTCAGTGTTATTTTTAATTTATGGATATGAAAAACACATAACAGGGCTTGAACGGCACGTGGATCGCCTTGTCAATACACGATTTCTCCCGTTCAAGCCCTCCTTTTGCCAAGTTTCTGCTACCCTCCAGAGGGCATTATAGATGGAGTTTATGCAATAATTTATGAACAATTATGATACAATGTCAGAGTTTGTAAAAAAACTGTCTTTCATTATTTCGGCAAGGTGTGCAATATCTCTTCAAAAATCGTCCTAATAAGACTAATAACAAGCAAAATGTAAGGTTTTGGACATAGCTGTAAGTATTTATATATTTGGTGTAAAGGTATTTAAGACACGTTAGAACTTGAAGTTATTTACTATCTTGTAATCATTGTTTCTGAGAGAAAAAAATACAATCACCGGATGACCATGGCATTTCAATCAGTCAACACCAGATTGCGGAACTGAAAATTGGCTTTCATGATCCAAAATACACAAAAATAAAATAAAATACAAAAGCTTGATTGTGTGCCAGAAGATACTAGTATCATTATGTTCGAGAAAAATAATTGAAATTGACCCACAACATTGTGTACACAACATAAAGTTTTGTTGCTGTTGTTTTTTTTAATAAACAGGGCAGTTTCCTTGATGTACTTTCTAAAAGTAGTTCCTCGATGTACTTTCTAAAAGTAGTTAACAAATAAAGCAGTTTAAACATTCAGCAGATGAAAGGGTAAAGCACAGAAGTGATAGTGCAAATATGTATTGCTATTTGAGCTGCGCTTTCTATGAAAACAGAGCTTAATGCATGTGCGTAAAGTGTCGTCACAGATTAGCCTGTGCAGTCCACACTGGCTAATCAGGGACGATATTTTCCACCTGAACTGGATTTTCGTCTAGAAAAGACTTCTTTTACATAAAAAAATCCATTAAATCGTAAATTGTCGTCCCTGATTAGCCTGTGCGGGCTGCACAGGCTAATTAGGGACGACACTTTACGCACATGCATTAAGTCCCATTTTCATAGAGCGCGGTCCATTTGTATCACAAAATGGTGCTGAGATCACGTGGCCTTGCCGAGCTCCATTTTCTTCTGAAGGGCTCTAGATGAGTGGTAGATCATGGAGTCTATCAGGCCGGCAACTGAAATTGGGAAACAAACTTGCTTGTGGTGGATCACAGCAAAACTTTGATATGAGTCTCGCTCTGGGAAAACGGGGCTTAATGCATGTGGGTAAAGTGTCGTCCCAGATTAGCCTGTGCAGTCCGCACAGGCTAATCAGGGACGACACTAACCGCCTTGACCGGATTTTCGTTTTGAAGAGACTTCCGTTAACGAAAAATAGTTTAAATACCATAACAGCGGAAAGTATTTTCCCTGATTAACCGTGCGGACTGCACAGGCTAACCTGGGACGACACTTTCCGCACATGCATTAAACCCCGTTTTCCCAGAGGGAAACTCGTATATTTCTGGTATAACACGTGTTCTTTGCAGTTTTGCGCTGACCTGTCGGGTATGCACGTTTTTGTATGGTAGAAACTATGCAATAAGGAAATTGTACATTCATGCGTAGTTTGTATGTACCCAATTTCCTTATTGCACAGTTTGTACCATATTGTATATTGCATACACTTAAGCATGAGTTACGATGACCCATCGAAAATTTCTGCATTCGTAACTACTAAAACAGTTTTACCCGGCACAGTTGAGGAACATGCGACTAAGAATAAATGCTATGCTTCCAAATGTAGCGTTCTCAGAACACTGCAATGTTGCATCTATCCACCGTCCCTAAATACATTTTTAAGTATCATGATTTGTTCACGACAAAAGTATCAAAGATACACTGCCGACCCACAAGTATATATATCTTAACACGTCTATTCGCATATTTCAAAATCAGTTGCCAAAATGTGTCGATAGGGATACAGGCCAAGCGCCACCGTTCAAGTACATTTCGGCAACACTTGTACAACTTAACCCTTT
This sequence comes from Dreissena rostriformis, assembly GCA_007657795.1. NCBI lineage: Eukaryota > Metazoa > Mollusca > Bivalvia > Myida > Dreissenidae > Dreissena > Dreissena rostriformis. The sequence goes on along the minus strand of VMBQ01000703.1, from coordinate 123,769 downwards.
GAGCGCTGGAACCGGATTTTGAAGGCCTTTGCAAACAGTTTGGATCCAGATGAGACGCCACAGAACGTGGCGTCTCATCAGGATCCAAATTGTTTGCTATTCTGATAGTATTCTTGGAAAAAAAATCGAAGAAAATGCTAATTTAAGAAATTCAGCAGACGACATTTTAGCAGACGACAAATTTCCCAGCATGCAAAGGGCTAACAGTATCGTCTCTTACCTGTAAATATGCCTCCAATGATTGCACAGACCCCGGTCAGAAAATGCATGAATGACCTGAAAAAAAGAATGTATAGTATACAATATATGGATCTTTTGAAGCAACCAGTAATCAATGATAACCTATTTGTATCATCCAAGCAGTGTCGTCATTCATAACAAGTGACCGTCAAATATTTTGCCGGATTGGCGCGCGTGAGTTTATAAATATTGCGTATTGGACTGTCCGAGTTTAACTGATCGTTTTCGAGCAAACTTCAAGAACAAATGATAGAGTGTACATAATGTTGAAACTATATCTTATGCTTATCTGTAAACATGTTGATAAAAAACGTCCCACATATAAGAAGTGTTTAAAATAACAGTTTAAGTATTCTCTTTAGGCGTTTTTCGGCGAGAAACGTTATTTACCGCTGACGTTGCACAGCGTCATAAAATGACGTGAAAGCTCACGCTCATTCGATACCTTGACGTTGTAATGAATAATTGAACGCGAATAATGCAGGCAACTAAAAGAATAGTGATCTACAAGGTTTATAATACAAAGATTATTTAACAGCGTTGTTTACAATGCTATGATGTATTTGGACTCGTTCAAAGCTAGAATACTCTCACTTGAATATCGGCTCGTCCAATATGGTATGTAAGTTGTGTTCTCTATACAACTATTTAAAACACTATACAATAAATCAATATTCATAAAGCTTATATGCCCGTTAAATTAACCTTAAAGGGATAGTATCATGCAAGAATATCCTTGAAAGTTTAAAGATGGCGGAATCCTTAGAACATGTCCTATTTGTAAACAATCAGCAATAACTGCCTTTACATTATTAAAGCGGAACAACCACAACACATATACATGTTCCTCCTATAAGGTTACTACATATAAAGTTTCATCAAATTCGGATCATTCGTTCTTGAGATCTCGCGCAGAAAGGAAAAACTTCCTTTAAAAAATCGTACTTTAAAATCGTACTTTAAATCAAAGGGCAATCAATATCTGAAAAAATCATTGGAGTGGAAAGACTTTAAATATTGTGCGCTCATCTTCCCTTAAGGGAGGCTGCCTAGAAAGTTTCATCAAATTCCGATGTTTAGGTCGTTATGCTGAACAGGTGGCGTTTCCTCTAGGTACTCCGACTTCTCCCTTCAGCACAAGACTACACCAAAATTGAATTCATAAAAAATCAGCTGTATTTCAAGGGTTTTCCCGATTGTCTTGAGTATATAGTTAGTTATTTAGGTAGGAGTGCTGGAGTGTTGTTGTAGCGGATCCGTGGTCTAGTGGTAACACACTGGCTTCACAATCCAGAGATCGCTGGTTCGATCCCCCGCTGCACCTAACCTACTAACTCGTCTTTCGCATGAGACGTTAAACCGAGGTGCAGTGTACTAGGTGCTATACACCGGGCACTAAAAGACCCAGGGTTACCTCTGGAACGGGGTGTCTCCTGTATCTTGCACTATCCCCCGTAACCAACTAACACGTCTTCTGGGGGCGATGGCCATATGGGAGACAATCCCGGTGCACTCGATAAAAATGAAGACACACACACACACGGAGTGCTGGAACACATTCAGATCCCTCGAAGAAAGCACCCTAAGGCGCGGAAGGACCTTATGAAATTAGTACAAATTAGTCTGAGATTCATACCTGCGTTTCTCGGTGTATTTCACCATCATGGGCGACAACTCGTAGGTGACGAATATGCCCGGAAGTCCGGACTCGCCCATCTGGCCAACCACCTTGGAGTGCTTCGTCGCGGAGAACTGGTTCGTGTGTACTGCCTGTGTTAGAAGCAAAACGGTTATATCAGGCATAATTGTGCTTGTACCATTATGAAACTAGAGTAAAACAAGTGGAACATGGGCCCTAAGGCGCTCATCTGAGACCCCAAGGAACTCAAGTATTCTGAGAAGGTATCTAGTTCAGAATAATTAAAGTAATTAAAGACACATTTACATTCTATATATATATTATATCTGGGCACATTTTTATTTTAGAACTCCGCTGAGATATTATTAGAACACATGTTCTGACTAAGTTTCATGAAGATTAGACAATTCATGTGGTCTCTAGAGTGTTAATGAGGTAAAAGTTGACGACGTACAAAAGGCGATCACAACGTGCTCATAGTGAGCTAAAAAGTTTATTCTTTCCTAATCGGCGACATGTGTTCTAGCTATCAACTCCACTACCAGAAACGCCCATGTATTGAACCGTTTCCGAATAGTATAGGCACATGTTAAATTATGGATGCATATCACATGATGCATATTTGGAATATGTGCAAAATACGGAACACGTTTCATGTATTCGCACTTGGGCAAACGCAAAAGGCGGTGATCCTATCTTAATCCGTTTAATAAGGTTTTGTTTATTGTATGTTCTCTATCGTATTTAATTAGCTGGCGGTAACTTAAGTTACTCTCGTGACATCGTTTCTGGAGTTTTATTACAACTATATTCGGGCGTTGTCATTACCCTTGTCCAACACGATAAGTTCAGTCACGCATACGGCGCGCCGAATCGTGAAATGCAAAATTGAGGCTGTCTAGTTAGCAGTTGGTACACGCGCTTCTCACCTAGGCAACCCGGGTTAAATCCCTGTTCCCGGAAACATATGAGTTTGGTTGGTTGTCACCATGCGGACAGGTGGGATTTCCTCCGAGTACTCCGGCTTCCCCCCACAACACAATACCACATCAAAATTGAATATCTTACTGTAGCATCTAAATAGCTGGAAATAGAAGCTATAATGCAAAATTGTCCCAACTTTCGTGAGTCTTGTAAGTTTATTAGGTAGGAGTGCTGGAACACACTCCGGGTCCACACCTTATGCAACCTTATGCGCCGAAAGAACCTCATTAACTTCGAAACACACACAATCACCTGTCTGAACGCCACTTACTTTTCCGCTGACATCGATGTACGTAGTCGGTACCACCTTGATGAAGTATTGGAACATTGTCATCGCTGAAATTAGACATTAACATGGTTTTTGGTACGTGCGGGCAACTGGAGAGACTCGCCCATAACCGAGACGCCTGGAGGAAGCTGGTCGGCGGCCTATGTTCCAGACGGGACCACAGGCGAAGATGATGAAGATAAAATGATAGTTTTTAGCTTTAAAGATAAAAGTGATCATACCGGTTATCATTAATTGCTTGAAAGGCAGGAGGTCCTGTCAGAGTATAATATATGGCGGATATAGCTTAGTCGTGTTTTTAATACGGCATTACGTTGAACGCATAGACCATTGTACTATTAAAATAAACACCCATTCCATTATATTGCAACACCTCTTTTTCGCTATCCAATCGCTTTTTCATTTCTTTATAATTCCATATTTAAATCTTTTTAATTTACAGTAAGTAATGTCTTTTTGTTCGTTACTTATTACCGCGGTACAATTCAATAAAAAGCACCCACACGAAAACGTGGAACACCGTGGAGGAAAAACGCGTCTTTCACATCTACACTTAGTGCTGATGACATATCTGAAGTTTCAATTTAATCGCTTGAGAAATGCGGAAGTAGTTCGCTCCACAAACTTATAACATTTTATGCGGGCGAACCGACCGACAAACAAACAGACCGACCGATTGAGTTGCTTCAATATACCTATTCTTTTCTTTCTGCGAGGATATACATATTACGTAAGCAAATATTTAATTTCACCGTTTTAAGTTACAGCAATACCACATACGACACCATTTTGCTGTCATACGACCATTGGGCATTTATATATAATAGCACTGCCATCAACTATAAAGCTTGTTAAAATAAATGTAAACATATATGAATAATCAACGTTTTAAGGGGAAAAAATACTGTAATAAAAAAAAAATATCTAAAAGATAGTGGGCCCAACCGGGATTTGAACCCGGGACCTCTCGCACCCGAAGCGAGAATCATACCCCTAGACCATTGGGCCATACATTCACGTAGACAGTACAAAGTATATGTAATCGACACGTTGACGATTCTATCCACGCTTTAATGCGATATTATTCGGAATATAACGATTTTCCAAACGTGCTTTTTGATTGGTCATTTATTTTCCGCATTCATTTCGTACATCCTCGTAACATTCCGACCACCATGATCGCAGTATAGAGCTGTCCGAATCGACATCAAGTTGATTAACATTGATATTTTGTGGTGTATATTTATGAAGAGACAATCGTTATTGGTATGTAATTGGGTGTGCGACTTTTTGAACGGTAACGTTATATATATTCTAAACTATGATAGATATGTAAACGGACATTTACAAATTAACAGTTTATAAAATCAGGACGAGATTCGCACCATGTACATTTCGAACATGTGTTCACCAAATCTGGTGCAATCTCGCTCATTCTTACTCTGCCGGTATAGTAGATAAATTCAGATATTTAAATATGTTTTGGTTTGTTTCTAATGTGAAAATACTGAGCTCAAGCCAGGGATTGAATCCACGACTTCCAGAGTGGTAGTCAGACACTTTAAGTCTAACCGCGTCGCTAAAGAGCTAGCCCAACAGCAAGGCTGTTGGAAGTGACCTTATTTCACTACATTTCTCTGAATATCCAACGAAAGTCTGCAAGTTAAAGGACGATTTGTAGGATGATTCACCACAAATTTGATACAACTTAATTAATATGAGTTATTGATAAACCAATATAAGATAGGCAAAGCTGGCCCATGAAAAGAGAAAGTAGGTTAACCCATCCGCCTTGATGTGATTTAAATACTTTTCAACAGAAAACCAAGAAAAAATTAGCTAGGAAGTTTCTTCGAAACGAAAATCCAGTCTAGGCGGAAAGTGTCGTCTCTGATTGATTAGCCTGTGCGGACTGCACAGGCTAATCTGGGTGGACACTTTACGCACATGCATTAAGCCCCATTTTCCCAGAGCAAGACTCAAATAAAAGTTCAATGAATTAAATTAATTATTAATGATGTGAATAATCACTAAATATTGTTCCTAGTTTCAGTGTAATTAATGCCAGTACCGCAGGGATATGGAGGGGGAGGGCCCAGCTGTTGGGACCGGATCAAACTGGGATTCATGATGGGCTTCAGTGTGGGGATTGCCACGGGCGTGCTGTTTGGAGGATTTCAGGCTCTCAGGTGAACAATCAAAAGTGACGGATAAAAATTGATTATGTTTCAATGCTAGTGCGTAAAGTGTTGTCCCATCACAGGCTAATCAGAGACGACACTTTCTGCTTTTATGGAATTATTCGTTTTAAAGACGTCCCTTCTTAGCTAAAATCTAGTCTCGGTCGAAAGTATTGTACCTATGGAAGCAGGATTTTCTTCGACTAAGAAACATTTTCTTAAATTTCTGATTTACAGCTGTAAATTATCATGTAACTTAATAAATTAATTGCCACGGGCTTGCTCTTTGGGGGCTTTCAGGTGAACATTCAGAAGTGACATATAGAAATTAATAGGTTGGTTTAACTCTATACACGTCATGTAACACTCAGATGTGCACTTGGACGCATTTGTAGTCCCTTTGAAAATCAAATTAAATTTAAGACCTTTCTTACTAGATTCAAGTTTTAAAGGCTTCATTTCCAACCCTTAGGCACTTATGAGCAGCAAACAGCATTAAACCTGCACAGACTGCGAATTACTCGCAGGCTGTTCTGGTTTTATGCCGGTTGCACAAAGCCACTTTCACTTTGCTTCTGAGCAGGAAAGGGTTAAGAGTTATTGCCATTTCAGTCAGGAGGATTTTCTTTGACTAAGAAACCTTTTCTTAAATTTCTGAGTTCCAGAGATAAGTTACCATGTACCTATATAAATATATTGCCTTTATATTAAAAATCAATAAAATGGTATCAATATTCTGTATTTCTCCAAATTCAGGTTTGGTATGCGTGGACGAGAACTTATACAGACGGTCGGGAAATCAAGTTTACAGGGAGGTGGGACTTTCGGGACATTCATGGCTATTGGTTCAGGAATACGGTGCTAGCAAAAGACATCTCAATGGATATGATAGGACTTTTTTGTATTACAAAAACAAAATTTAAACCCAACTGAAGAAAACCCAAAATCAACAAATGTATGAGAAGGAATAGAGATGAAAGAATGAAAGTACAAAACATGGCAAAACAACTAGCTCCAGACAAAGTGTTTCTGAAGTTTAAGATAAAATTTGAGAAAATTGCAAGTGTTTTCTTTCTTTTCTTCAAAAAGATTGATTTTCCTATTACAAATTATTTCTCAAAGATTTGTTTTATTTATATAATAGACATATTTACTAGACAACCATGGAGTGATATTTCTAACACATTTATTTGGAAGTTTATAACTATGTATAAAATGCATTGTACAATTATGAGTAAATTCATGTTATTGAACTTACTTCTTCAATAAAAAGTGAAAAAAATGTTTTCCTGTTACACAAGCCAGTTTTACGCATATCTTGTCATCCCATATACTTTCCTGAGAGACAAAAACAAACTTGAGTGCATGATTTTGTGTACAAATCATCTTCCGATTCACATCTGCTTTGATTGGTTTAATATGGCACTAGAAGCTTGGCCAATCAATAACCCTTTGAGCGCTGGAACCGGATTTTGAAGGCCTTTGCAAACAGTTTGGATCCAGATGAGACTCCAAAGAACGTGGCGTCTCATCAGGATCCAAACTGTTTGCTATTCTTATAGAATTCTTTGAAAAAAATCGAAGAAAATGCTAATTTTAGACATTCAGCAGACAACATTTTAGCAGACGACAAATTTCCCAGCATGCAAAGGGTTAACATAATGCATTCAAGGATTCTTCCTGTATTGAAGAGTAATCAAGATGACGTTGTCTGCTGAACAAAACGTTGGGGTAACGAGATCACAGTACAAACTTACTGTAACTGTGGATGTCTCCTTTTAAAAGAACAAAAGTATAGAATTCCCGAGGTAAATGGCTATACAAGATGTATTGCATTCTGTATTCAGCCATATTACTAAAATTGGTGATACATGTACTTCAGGGTGTTTTTTGACAAAGTGTAAGAAAAAAGTAAAAGATGACCGTGTCACAAATTTCATGAAATAACTTATTAACAAGATATTCCAAAATACCTTTTACATTATTTGTAAAAAAATCCCAGTTGGCTTGCGTATTATTGTAATAAGATTGTATGCTGTTTCTTATTTCCATTATGCACAAAAGAGTAACACTTAGTAGAAAACATTTAATTTTGTGTCTCAAAATTATAGAAAAAGTCCAAAATGTCCAGTAGCTGTGAGAGATCTTATACGATGCCTCCCCCAGAAAACTGCAAGCGCCATGACGATTATTAAAAATGTTAACATGGCCCGGCTATAGAATTAGAATTTAAAAGAATCACAATCTTTCTTTTTATTCTGACGTGTTTGCTAATTAAAAAGCCAGAGACTAGTCTCAAAAAATTCATATAACATATTTTATCCCATCATCATACCAGCATGAACGAGATAACAGCCCATTTAATTAATTTGTATGTATCAGGGCTTATCACCCTTATACAACAGTGGCCGAAATTTGGCCCCTTCCCAATCGAAAATAAGGTAATTTTTTCCCAAAATTGATAAGAGGAATTTCCCAAATAGTTTTTTTTTTTTTTTTACTTAGACATATTGAGCATCTCCCAAATTGAAAGCAATGAGCTCTAATATGATTAAGAATGCACCAAAATATGTCTTTTAATTCTTCTGCTTAATGAAAAAGACCCTGTTTCAAAAACTTTTAAAAACGCGGTCTTCCCAAAATGAGCAGTTATCGCGCATGAAATTCCCAATTTGAAAGGCTAGGGCCTCTTCCCAATTTCCTGATGAAAAGCCCTGTATATTCAACAGTTTTTATTGTGCAATGTAGAGACATCATTTTGCTGATTTTCTAGGTGTCATTTATTGTTTTTTGCCATTTTCTTTCGTGTACTTTGGAAATGAAGACAGAACAAGAGCTGTCACAAGACATGATGCTCGACTTTTCTTTTGCTTTGATATTATAATGTACATTTTCGGTCAGTCACTTAATATAATGAAAAGAACAAGAGGGCCATGGGCCCTAAGGCGCGCACCTGAGCCAAAGGAACTAGACTATTCTGAAACAAGAGGGCCATGGGCCCTAAGGCGCTCACCTGAGAGCCAAAGGAACTAGACTATTCTGAAAAAATGCACGCTGATTCATAAAGATTGGACCAAAAAAGTGACTTTTAACATGTTTTTTTATAATTGACCTAGTGACATAGTTTTTGGGCTCATATGACCCTGTTTCAATCTCTGCCAAGATTTCATTGGGACAAATGTTCTGACCAAGTTTCATGAAGATTTACCAATAAATGTCGCTAATATAGCGTCAACAAGTTTTAACTATAGCAATACAAGGAAAACTGCCACGCCCCCCAGCAGCCATGTTTTTCAACGAACCATAACCATTTTCAAACTCAGCCGAGCTATTGTTAGAACAAATGTTCTGATCAAGTTTCATAAAGATTGGATAATAAATGTGACTTCTAGAGTGTTAACAAGGTTTTACAATAGCCATATAAGGAAAAATGCCACGCCCCTGGAGGCCATGTTGTTCAACGGATCGCAATCATTTTCGAACTCAGCCCAGATATAATTAGAACAAATATTCTGACCAAGTTTCATGAGCATTGGACCAAAAATGTGACTTCTAGAGTGTTAACAAGGTTTTACTAAAGCCATATAAGGAAAACTGCCCCGCCCCCTTGCGGCCATGTTTTTCAACAGACCAGAACCATTTTCAAACTCATCTAAGATATCATTAGAACAAATGTTCTGAATAAGTTTCATGAAGATTGGGCAATAAATGTGACTTCTAGAGTGTAAACAAGGTTTTACTATAGCCATATAAGGAAAACTGCCACGCCCCCTGGCAGCCATGTTTTTCAACCAACCGGAACCATTTTTGGAATCGTCCAAGATATTATTGGGACACATGTTCTGACCAAGTTTCATGAAGATTGGACAATAAATGTGACCTCTAGAGTGTTCACAAGGTAAATGTTGACGACGGACAAAAGGCGATCACAATAGCTCACCATGAGCACAACATGCTCAGGTGAGCTAAAAATGCAAGCTGATTCATGAAGATTGGACCAAAAAAGTGACTTTTAACATGTTTTTTATATTTGACCTAGTAACATAGTTGTTGAGCTCATATGACCCAATTTCAATCTGCCAAGATTTCCTTGGGACAAAATGTTCTGACCAAGTTTCATGACGATTGGCCAATAAATGTGGCTAATATAACGTCAACAAGTTTTCACTATATCCATATAAGGAAAACTGCCCCGCACCCCGGCGGCTATGTTTTTCAACAAACCATATTCAAATTTTCAAACTCAGCCAAGCTATTGTTAGAACAAATATTCTGATGAAGTTTCATAAAGATTGGATTAAAAATGTGACTTCTAGAGTGTTAACAAGGTTTAACTATAGCCATATAAGGAAAAATGCCACGCCCCCTTGTGGCCATCTTTTTCAACGGATCGCAACCATTTTCGAACTCAGGCCAGATATCATTAGTACAAATATTCGGAACAAGTTTCATGAGCATTGGACCAAAAATGTGACTTATAGAGTGTTTACAAGGTTTTACTATAGCCATATAAGGAAAACTGCCCCGCCCCCTCCTCGCCCCCAGGCGGCCATGTTTTTTTATCCAACCGGAACCATTTTCGAACTCATCCAAGATATTATTGGGACACATGTTCTGACCAAGTTTCATGAAGATTGGACTAAAAATGTGACTTCTAGAGTGTTAACAAGGTTTTACTATAGCCATATAAGGAAAACTGCCACGCCCCCTGGCAGCCATGTTTTTCAACCAACCGGAACCATTTTCAAACTCGTTCAAGATATCATTGGAACAAATGTTCTGACTAAGTTTCATGAAGATTGGACAATAAATGTGACTTCTAGAGTGTTAAAAAGGTTTTACTATACACTAAAGCCATATAAAGAAAACTGCCACGCCCCTTGGTGGCCATGTTTTTCATTCAACTGGAACCATTTTCGAACTTGTCCAAGATATTATTGGGACACATGTTCTAACCAAGTTTCATGAAGANTTTTTTTTTTTGGAAATTGGGAATTTTTAAGCAAATTTTGGGAAAAAAGTATACTTTTTGCCATTGGGAATATAGCCGTTATTTGGCTATTTTGCTTATGTTATATACTTGTATCCCCATACCGACAATAAATAAATTTTGACTTGACTTGATTTGGCTATAAAATCGGGCTAAAATAAAACCCTGTTTATGGACAAATATTCATGGAGGTTTTGGTTTTTTGGTTGGTGAGTTGTCAATTTTAAACGAGTTCTTCAAAGTTAATATTTTAAGTAATTATTTGTACACTGTGAATAAAAGCTGTCTGTTTTTTATAGCAGACGAAGTCGGAAAAAATGATTTACCGGTAACCTTCTACGATGTGTAGTACATGTACTACTTATGCTTTACTACGCAACATCTTGAAAACACGTCAAACGTAACGTAAAACTTTATTTGTTATTAATTAATATTGATTATTACTAAATTAGCAATTGACAGCCTAACAGTAACAGGTACGAAGAATTTAACGTTATATGGACATTTATAACCTACCTTTTGATTACATTCGGAAAAAAATGTTTTAATCTTATTTGTTACATGACACGGTATTCTGCTGTTATTTTCCAAGCTTTAGCAGTATTAAAATTTTCCTTCGCAAATAATTTGAGAACATTTGTGGGAGGTCTCGTGATTTCGCGAAAATATATGACTTGTAAACATTATATTCGGATTATTTCGGCTGTATCGTTTGGAAATAATCAGACCGTAGCGGCTAACTATCACTTGATTCGCTAACTTCAATGATTCAGCAGACTTACTGGTCCACAACAAATAATCCGTTTGGTCCGAGTATATCAAAATTTGCCTCAAACAGTTGAATTAACCAATTTAAACACTAGCATTTATTAGTGCTAGCATAAATGTTAAGCATGCACTAGAAAATACTGGTGATGTTTTGGTTGATATTTCCTGACAATACGTCTTTTTCCGGGAAAAAAGTGCGTTTTAAGCGTCCTTCCATTAATCCTTCAATTCGTTTTTCAATTTTCCTTTAAAATATTTGATTCTCTGTGTATACACTTCAGATGTCAACTCTCTATTCCAGCATTCCCCCTTCTTAACAGTTATACCTCGAAATGAGAGTTGTCATTTTGCTGACCATGATTATTGACACTTTGACATGTTGTTTAAAAGTGAATGACCAATGAAAATGCGTGCATTATGTAACTTGTCATAACTGACGTTGAATCTTTTCAACTTAGTGACATTGATAGATCTGCAGTAAACAATTGCTCTTTGTGTTGTGATTTGGTATTGATAAGTATTTATGAAAAACACAAAATAAATAGCCAATTGATGAAAATATTAAAGTGCATCAAAAATGAAGTGACCAATGCATGCATCTCAACATTGACAACCAACGACATCATGAATGCTAAATTATAATATTTTATTCAGTTTAACAGCACATTATATTTTATTTAAGTAAATGTTGAGTGTTTTGGCAGGTATAAAAAAGATACATATATTTTTTATTTAAAAAAGACAAAAGCCAAATATTATTTATTTCAGAAACTAAGCACATTATCAATATTATATGATGAACGAATTAAAGTCTCATGTGGGCAGTTTAATTACTGAGATATAAGTTAACAAGGACATTACTAACATTGCTGACTTGACAAGTCAGTTGACATTACAGAAGTTGAAATACCTATTACAATTAAACAACACACTATATAACGAAAACGAGAGCTTTTCAGTTATATGGTTTTTATTATTATAAACATGCGTTATTGCCAGAAGAAGTCATATCATAATCAAATTGCATCATGCATTCATATGTGGTGCACATACAATAGTAAGAAGGCAACACATTTTTAGTCCACAAATACCAGTACCTAACTTACCCCGGTATAAATAATATGTTAAAGTAATCATAAGAATCGTGAGAAAATATATAAACTAAATGCACATATTTTGGTAGGTAATTTCATTCACAAATAATTAAATGCAACAAGCTCATGTCTGAATAAAAAAGGTTTTAATTGACCTTAAATATCACAATTTATGTTGCGTCAGGTTATGTGTGCCATACACTCATTTTAGTATTTCATATGGGCATGGCTCTGGAAAAACCGAGCTTAATGCATGTGCGTTAAGTGTCACCCCTGATAAGCGTGTGCAGTCTGCATAAGCTAATCATGGCCTTCACTTACAGCCTAGATGGGACATTTGTTAAAAGAGACTTTCTTTAAATGAAAAATTCCACGAGGGCGGAAAGGGTCTTCCCTGATGAGCATGTGCATGGGGTAATCTGGGACAACACTTTACCCGCATGCATTAAACCGGGTTTTCCCACAGCATCGCTTATATATAATGGTTATTTCATAATATTTACGATTCCTTACATAAGACATTATATTTGTAGAGAGGTATAATAAATTAAACAAGAGCACCGCATAGCGGGAGCCAACGCTCGGCTGTGGGTGCTTGGATTTAGTTTTTTTGACCTTTGACCTTGAAGGTCATCATTGACCTTGACCTTTTCACCACTCAAAANTTTTTTTATTTACCTTTGACCTTGAAGGATGACCTTGACCTTTCACCACTGAAAATGTGCAGCTCCATGAGATACACAGGCATGCCAAATATCAAGTTGCTATGTTCAATATTGCAAAAGTAAAGGCCTATGTTAAAGTTTTAGGACGCGGCGGACGAGAGGGCTATGACAATACCTCAGGTTTTCTTCGAAAACATCCGAGCTAATAATATGTTATATAGATAGTGCTAAATGATAATCTAATTTCTAATAAAAAAACGATTAATTATTTAATCTGACTAGTACACATCTATCATTTCTAATAATAATGATATACTTTGTAAATGCATTTTATCACAATAGTTATATAAATTAAATGAAAACCCACTAAGAAGCCCATTTTATCAGATGAAACAAATAAATACCCATATGCTATTGCAATAATACCCTTAAAAGCCTTATCCCCTGACATGTAACATGCCATAATTAGCAAAAATCGAATACAAGCATACTAATATAACTTCTTTTCATATAATAAAAGTACAACATTTACACATGTAAAATATCATGTCTGTTTTTGTGCTATATGTATATTATTGTCTAATAAGATGATATACTGACATACCATTGTAAAGTACATATACAGTACAATGTATACAGAATATTATATTTGTGTATGATTGATTAGCACAAAATAAAATATAAACACATGTTTTAATTGAATATATCTGACTAAACGATCTGAAAAGATAGTTCATACTTTAAAGTTAATGTGTGCATCAATATATCCAATAATATCTGTCTCATAATGAATCATTTAAANATTTTTTTTCAAAGAATACTATCAGAATAGCAAACAGTTTGGATCCTGATGAGACGCCACGTTCTGTGGCGTCTCATCTGGATCCAAACTGTTTGCAAAGGCCTTCAAAATCCGGTTCCAGCGCTCAAAGGGTTAATGCATGTGCGTTTAGTGTCACCCCTGATAAGCGTGTGCAGTCTGCATAGGCTAATCATAGACTACACTTACAGCCTAGATGGGAAATTTGTTGAAAAGAGACTTTCTTCAAATAAAAAATTCCACAAAGGTGGAAAGTGTCTTCCCTGATGAGCATGTGCATGGGGTAATCTGGGACAACACTTTACCCGCATGCATTAAGCCGGGTTTTCCCACAGCACGGCTCATATATCGAGGGGTGAACGGAAAACTGTTGTAACTTATATGAAATAAAAAAGGAGATACAACAGTTTTCCATTCAGCCCTCGATATAATGTTATTTCATAATATTTACGATTCCTTACAGTTCTTATATTTATACTAATAAGACATTATATTTGTAGAGATGTATAATAAATTAAATAATAAAATGAATATGTTATATAGATAGTGCTAAATTATAATCTAATTTCTAATAAAAAAACTATTAATTATTTAATCTGACTAGTACACATCTATCATTTCTAATAATAATGAGATAAATAGTAAATGCATTTTATCACTATAGTTACATAAATTAAATGAAAACCCACTAAGAAGCCCATTAAATCAGATGAAACAAATTAATACCCACATGCTATTGCAATAATACCCTTTAAAGCCTTATCCCCTGACATGTAACATGCCATAATTAGCAAAAATTGAATACAAGCGTACTAATATAACTACTTTACATAATATCAAAGTACAACATTCACGCATGTAAAATATCATGTCTGTTTTTGTGCTATATGTATATTATTGTCTAATAAGATGACATACTAACATACCATTGTAAAGTACATATACAGTACAATGTATACAAGATATTATATTTGTGTATGATTCATTAGCACAAAATAAAATATTAACACATGTTTTAATTGAATATATCTGACTAAACGATCTTAAAAGATAGTTCATACTTTAAAGTTAATGTGTGCATCAATATTACCAATAATATCTGTCTCATAATGAATCATCTAAAAACACAAGCCCTTAACAAGATTCTATTCCATTCAGCATCTAACAAGAAACAGATTCTAAAAGCTAAATCTCAATCTTCCTAATCGCTGACCTATTGCACAAGAGGGGAAAGTGAAAAGACTTAAGAAGGTTCAAGTTCAACAGATAATGGCAGATATCATTTGAGCTGCATTCTGGGAAAACTGGGCTTAATGCATGTGCGTAAAGTGTCATCCCAGATTAGCCTGGGCAGTCCGCACAGGCTGATGCATAGGCTTATCAAGGACGACACTTTCAATTTATGGATTTTTTCGTTTCAAGTCTCTTCTAAACTAAAATCCAGTCAAGGAAGATTGTGTCATCCCTGATTAGCCTGTGTGGACTGCACATGCTAATCTAGAATGAAACTTACCGCACATGCATTGAGTCCAGTTTTCCCAGAATGAGGCTCATTTATGTCTAATCAGATTATCGGTTGTCACCACTGTCAGAGGCATTTTTAGCATCTGACTCATTAGCAGCAGATTTCTGTTCATGAGGAGTTTTGTCACCTACACCCAACACCTAAGAGGCTGAATTGAAAGTGGAGAAAACTGGCTCTGCACCAGCAAAAAGTTCATTTGTCTCAGGTACTGCATCAGTAGAAAGTTCATTTGTCATAGTCTCTGGATTTTCAGTGGCAGAATCAAACTCTTGATTTTTTTTTGTAGAATCTGTTGTCTCAGATCTTTCATTCTGTGCTTTTTCTGAGGACTGGCGGTTGTCTGATATTATCTCTTGCTCCCTCTCTGACAGCTGCTGCTGCTGTATCAGACGTTTTACCCCCATTATCCACTGGTTTACCTTAAAAATGAGCCTCGCACTGTGAAAGGGGGTTTAATCAATGTGCGTTAGGTGTCGTCCAAGATTAGCCTGTGCAGTCTGCATAGGCTAATCAGGGAGGACACTTTCCGCCTAAACTGGATTTTCATTAAGAAGAGTCTTCCTTTAAACGAAAAATACAATTAGAGCGGAAAGTGGCGTCCCTGATTAGCCTGTGCAGACTGCACAGACTAATCAGGGAACACACTTTCAGCAAATGCATTAAACCCCATTATCCACTGGTTAACCTTGAAAATAGAAACTCGGTCAAGTATCAGAAAGTAATGGCCAAAATACCGGTCTCAAACTTCTCAAACTGTTTGAATTCATCAGTACATACTATAATTATATATAGGTTGTTTGCTTTTTGTGTAATGCCATAATTTATTTTTTATACACAATGTGAAAACATACATTTATGCTCATTAAAATGCAAACTGTTGAAGATGTACCGTAGAATAGTGTTCTGCAAGGAAATATTCAAGGTATTTCTTGTTGTCTTCTCTTTAAAAATGTCAATGTAACGGTAATTGATTTGAAAAAGGTGGCATGAAAACACAATGGGTGATAATTGAACACTGAACAAAGAATCGGATTAAAAATGCTCTGGTTTTAAAATTTAGTTTGTACCATGACAACCAGGTACACTGTCTGGTTGGTTTAATCAATACCCTGTAGACATAGTGTGTTACATGTAGTAACCATGGCCACAGACAACTGAAGAAACCCTAAGGCAATTATAATTAACAGGTAAGGCATTTCATGATGTAAATATTTTCTTATTCCCTATTTAGTGTTGATAAGTATTTGTTACTTGTAACTGTATTTTTTATCATTTACTGCTTTTTATCTTTACTTCTTTTTGATGCCTTTCTTTAATGAACAGTGACATGACATGTATCAAAACTATATTTTCCATTCTTTTGAAATTTAAAACGGTATCATGAGTCCCTAGTCAGGCTAGTGAAGAAGATTTAGGGAATTATTCCATCAATAATTTTAATATTCAATCACAAAGCATAAAATTACAATTATAGTGACCTCATTTCATAAAAAATAATACTGTTGCCAAGAAAATCAATTTTGTGATTTTCATTAAGAAACATTTGGTTGAAAAAGCCCCAACCTTATACATGAGCCTAGCTGTGGGAAACGGGACTAAATGCAAGTGCCTTAAGTGTCTGCACAGGCTATATCACAACATTTTCCGCCGAGACTGGATTTTTCTTCAAAGGAGACTTCCTTTAAATGAAAAATTCCATAACAGCGGAAAGTGTTGTCCCTGATAAGCCTGTGATTACTGCACATGCTAACCTGGGATGACACTTCACGCACATGCATTAAGCCCCATTTTCCCAGAGCGAGGCTCAAATGTATCTATTAATTAGTGAAAGACTGTAGAAGAATACCACTGAGAACTACCTCGGCAATATGATCCACAACCAAGGCAAGTTGTAAATGGCTTGCTTTCTCTGTCTCACCATCATGGAGGGCTGCGAAATAAATAATGATGTCAACAGTAATAAACTGTTTTATCAATAGTTAGCATGAATAATTTCCATCTTTATCTCATCACTTGATGTCATAAAAATATTGATGATATCATCATCAACGTCATCTCACCACCCACATCATCAACATAATCATTGTTGTCTTAAGATAAATGAAAAGATTTAAGTACACAGTATTTAAATGTACAGAGAATCCTAGATTAGTATTGAATACAAATGAGTTGCATGTTTCATGCATGTACCTACAGTGTCACCCTAGATAAGCCAGTGCAGTTCTATCACTGGCTAATCAGGGACAACACTCTCCGTGTAAACTGGATTTTTGCTAAGAGACTTCCTTTAAACAAAAATTCCATTAAAGCGAAAAGTGTCATCCTTGATTAGCCCATGTGGACTGCACACTTTCCGCACATACATTAAGCCCGGTTTTCCCCAAGCATCGCTCAAATATATTTTTTAACTAATGCTTAGCAATCACAAGAAACCGTCGGAGATGGGTGAAGCTCCCCAAAGTGTTTTTTTCTTCACAATATTGCACTATATATTCAGATAAAAGAGAACGTCTTGAGGGGCATAACTTTGGACAAAACAAGAATTGCACTATATGTACAAAGGAAAATTTCAAAGGGCCATAACTCTGTGAAAAATCATCCGACCAGAACCGGCTGATTATATGCACATCTCCTCTTGGTAGTGAAGCTTCCCATAAAGTTTCATTGAATTCCAGTCATTAGTTGCTAAGAAATAGCCGGTCAAGAATTGCACTATATGTACAGTTAGTGGAAAATTTCAAAGGGCCATAACTCTGTGAAAAATCATCCGACCAGAACTGGCTGATAATATGCACATCTCCTTTTGGTAGTGAAGCTTCCGATAAAGTTTCGTTGAATTCCGGTCATTAGTTGCTGAGAAATAGCCCGGAAAAGAATTGCACTATATGTAGTTAATGGAAAATTTCAAAGGGTCATAAATCTGTGAAAAATCAGCTGACTAGAACCCGCTGATAATATGCACATCTCCTCTTGGTAGTTAAGCTTCCCATAAAGATTCATTGAATTCCGGTCATTAGTTGCTGAGAAATAGCCCGGACAAGAATTGCACTATATGTACAGTTAATGGAAAATTTTAAAGGGCCATAACTCTGTGAAAAATCATCCGACCAGAACCGGCTGATAATATGCACATCTCCTCTTGGTACTGTAGCTTCCCATTAAGTTTAATTGAATTCCGGTCATTAATTGCTGAGAAATAGCCAGGACAAAAATTGTGCACGGTCGGACACAGGGACGGACGGACAGACAGATGGACGGACAGACGAAGCGGCAACTATATGCTCCCCCCAAAAATTTTGGGGGAGCATTATAAACCATTGAGTATTAGTTCAGGTTTTAGTGCTGAGCAAATAAACCTATCTGTGATTCAATTCATACCATTATTTTAGCATCTTTCTTTCTTCATTTGAATAACAAAAAGAAATTGGTTGAAAACAACACTCAAACATCAAATGACAGCATAAGAATAAACAAAACAAGAGCACTGCATAGCGGTTGCCAACGCTCAGCTGTGGGTGCAGTTTGTTTTTTTGACCTTGAAGGATGACCTTAACCTTTCACCACTCAAAATGTGCAGCTCCATGAGATACACAAGCATGCCAAATATGAAGTTGCTAACTTCAATATTGCAAAAGTTATGGCCAATGTTAAAATGTGCAGCTCCATGAGATACACATGCATGCCAAATATCAAATTGCTAACTTCAATATTGCAAATGTTATGGCCAATGTTACGACACGGACGGCGGACGAGCTGGCCAGACAATATCTCTGGTTTTCTTTGAAAACAGCCGAGCTAATAACTTCGCTATATTGTGCGTATTTGCTGTATTTAAACATTTGAAAAACACAAACTTTCTCGCTCAGAAGCAAATTGAAAATGCTATATGCAACCAGCATAAAACCAGAACAATAGGCGAGTAAATTGCAGGCTGTTCAGGTTGTATGCTGTTTGCTGCTCATCAGTATCATAGGGTTGGAAATTAAGCCTTTAAAACTTAAAATCTATTACGAAAGGTCTTCAATTTTAATTTGATTTTCTAAGGGATTACCAACTCGTAAAAATGCATATCTTAGTGGGCAAGGGTTTAAATGTTGAAAAATGCCAAAGATTTTCAGAAAGAGTATTAGTATAAGTGCATGCAGATATGATGATGGGATTAGACCCAATCTGCTGTGAATATTGTACCTATAGCCAGCTGGACTGTCCTGACTCGTACTTGCTCACACAGGGCTGACTTTCTCCAGCGCTCCGTCAGAAGTTCCAGCTTTTTACTAATATCATCAATGACCTTTTTCTAAAATTTGCAACATTATGATCTGTGGGTGCTGAACATTTTCAAAATAACATGAAATTGAGCTTCGCACTGGGAAAATGGGGTTAAATGCATGTGCCACAAGTGTTGTCCCAGATAATAGGCTAATCTGGGATGACACTTGCCACCAAAACTGGATGTTCGCTAAGATAAGACTTCCTTTAAACAACCAATACAATAACAGCGGAAAGTGTTGTCCCTGACTAGCCTGTATGGACAGCAAAGGCTTATCTGGGACGACACTTTACACAAATTCATTAAACCGCAGTTTTCCCAGAGCAAGGCTCAATTGCACCTTGCAGACCCATATTCAGTTTCATATAAAATTGCAGGTTCATTCACACTGTTGTCCCATAATCACCATTTTTTTTAAAGACATACAAATAATCTTGAAACTGTTTTATCATAGTGTGTAAATTTGAATATTGCTTAGTATTCACAAAGGGTGAATTTATCCAATATCTTATTAAGATTGGCTTATTCGTGACTTTTAAAAACCTACATTTGTACCAACATACATGTATTGGGGCCTAAAAAATGCTGTATGACCAAACATTTGACTTTAAACTTTAGTTAGCAAAAATAGTATTGTAACTTTTTTTAGGTAAAGGGTCTATAATTTTATCAAACCACCAGTATCCTCATTATTTTTCTAAAAACACTTTCTGAAAATGTGATATTTCCATTGCTGAAAAAACAAGATATGCACTGTACTTATTTTTTGTTGTCATGAAACTTACCGTTAATATATTAATGAACTTGTTAAGAACTGCTTGAAACTTTTCCAGCGTGAAATCAAGAAGCCCCTCATCAGATGTTAGGGAAAGCCTGGACATGAGTTCATCCAACCCTTCCTGGTCTAACTGCCGGGCAGCAACACCCTCATCACTCTGAGGGTCCACATACGTAGGACTGCTAGGAACCAGAGCAGGCACAAGAATGGGAACCGGCTCAGGGGTGGAAAGGTCAGTGGTAGGAGGCAGAAGCTGGACGCTGCTGACCGGAGGGGCCTGGTTTCCTAGGGGCGTGTCACGGGGACCGATAGGGACCAGCGGTGGAGGGGGAACCTGTGGGGGGCCTTGTAGGTCAGCTGGTAGCACGGGATTCATGATAGGTGGCCCCTGGGTTGGACTGAGAACTGGAAAGTAACACAGTGCAAGTATAGCTCTGGAAATAGGTTTGACATCACTCGAAAGCTTGAGCTTTGGTAAAAACTTGACTTATACCCCTGCACCACTTTGTTAGCTAAGTACAAGGGCAAATATGTCAGGAAAGTGTACATCCCTGAGGATGAAGTGGCTTGCACATATACCCATGGTTATGACATATTTAAAGATTCACTTTTACATCTCGACAAATGTAGATTTAGTTCACGCCATAAACTTTTAACATTTTATGCAGACAAACTGACACACCAACCAGAAAATATTGCGCATTATTTTTGCAAGCAGCAACACACAGAACTAGCAAAACTTATTTTTTACTCGCATTTTGCAAGTGCACAAGCGCTAATTTTGAACCCCGTAGAGACCAATCATTATAAAACATTCAATCACCGCCAATTACATATTCCGGTATACAAAATCATTATACACCACATGTTTTCCCTAGCGAGCATTCTTAATACCTTCCTCAACCTACCTGCATGTCCAGGCGCTGTGGTGGGATTACTGGACATAGGGAAGGCCACTCGTTTGTTCAAGGCATGCCTCGGTCTAACAGGTGCAGCACCCACAGCATAGTTAAACATGGGCGGGTCATTCCAACCCCGATCTGGATTGCCTAAAACGTAAACATATGTGGCGTGTTCTGAGAAAACTGGGCAAAATGCTTGTGCGTAAATTGTCATCCCAGATTAGCCTGTGCAGTCCGCACAGGCTAATCAGGGACGACAATTTCCGCTTTTATGGAATTTTTTGTTTAAAGGATATCTCTTCTTAGCGAAAATCAAGTTTAGGCGGAAAGTGTCATCCCTGATTAGCCTGTGCGGACTGCACAGGCTACTGGAATGACAATTTACGCACAAGCATTTTGCCCAGTTTTCTCAGAACACGCCACATATACTCCATATGCTAGGGATTACTGTAAACATACCTACATTTCTTAAAGTGGGATTTTTTTTATGCTTTTCACTCATATGTCACATCAAGGTTGACTCATTAATGTGCCATCTAGAGAGGTTATAAGGTTTATCTAATATTTTACCTGGTTACCTAGTTTTTGGACTCATATGACCTAGGTTTGAAAATTCGGCCTATATATTGTCATTAGGCAAGATAAATATTTTCAATAAGTTTAATCAAGAATGGATAAAAAATGTGGCCCCTAGAGTGGAAACGAGCTAAAAGTTGACAAAGCACACCGCACAACAATGGGCGCTAGATATAGGCCTAAAGGGTGATCACAATAGCTCACCTTTACCACTTCACGCTCAGGTGAGCTAATAATGATGTTTCTACACAATGTATGTTATTCAAAAATACTTGTCTCAACATAATATTTTGTAATAATATTTATATAATTAAGAAAAATACGTAATACATGTCTTCTACTGTTTCTTACCATTTAAATGCCTTACAATAAAATCCATTAGAAAATATGAAGATTATTTAATCAAAACTTTTATAACTGATATATAACCACAAATTTAATCATAAAATCAACACTTTATAAATCTTAATATTTCAAACTGCATTCGTAAATGCAGTCAACGGTCACTTATTGCACATTGAATGCCTAAGGCAGTAGTGTAAATTTTAATTTGCATATATTATTACATATATTTACTGCTTGATGGTTTGATAATTTGGGTTTTACAGCATAGGTATTATTATTATTTAATAAACACAATTTATATGCATCTGGCCCAAATGGATAATTAGTTGAACAATTACAAATAATAACATAATGTTTCTCTTTCATTAGAACAAGTGATGTATTTTTTATTTGTTTCTACATTGCAATATACATTTAGGAGGACAGCATAGTGATTTAAAAAACATCATGCAGTTTATTCAAAATTTCAAATCTAAACTGCATGAACTGGTCAGTTTGATGCTAAGATTGCTCAACTCAGATTTGTTGATGAATACAACTTTGGTTGGTATTTTCATTCCTTTGACCAATTCTCTATAAAAGAGTTTTTTAACAGTGTGATTTATTTGCATTATTAAAAGCAAACATTCATGATATAAGCAAAACACTGAAAAAGTCCCCTAAAAATATTTGTAAACAAGAGATGTGTTTGTCTGTAACACAATGCCCCCTACTGCGCCGCTTTCAAATCAAATTTCTATATATCATTTGGCAGGTTTAGAAATTATCTCCCTTTAAAGCTTGTTACTTCCAATGGCTTTTGTTTTTTGACCTTTGACCTTGAAGGATGACCTTGACCTTTCACCACTCAAAATGTGCAGCTCCATAAGATACACATGCATGCCAAAGATCAAGTTGCTATCTTCAATATTGCAAAAGTCATGGCTAATGATAAAGTTTTCGGACGGACACACAGACTGACAGACAGACAGACACCAGACGGACTGACAGTTCAACTGCTATATGCCACCCTACCGGGGGCATACCGGGGGCATAAAAAAACATATTCAAAATGTTGTTTGTGTGCTTTCTGAACTACAGTTCCCTTAACATTAATAACAACTGTCTTAATTACCTGGTCGAGTATTTGGAATCGACATCCGCTTCTTTGTGTCAGTTGGAGTTTCTGTATTATCTGAAGTTATAACACAATAACATTAATTAAGTACAGTCGAAACCTGATGGCTTGAACTCGCTTGGCTCGAATTTCCGGTTGGCTCGAACTCTCAACAAAGCACAGATTTTGTATTGCTTTATATTCATATACAATTTTGTCCGATGGCTCGAATTCGCGAGGCTCGAATTATCGGATGGCTCGAACGGTTTTCACAGTCCCGGTGACAATTTTTGCACGTTCTTTTGTTTGGATGGCTCGAACTCGCTTTCGGGTCGCATAAAGTGTAAATTTATTAGAACCGCTTATTTAAAGGCACTCAATAATGGATTTAACACCAGTAGCAAACATGTCATCGACTTAATTGTTAATTGATTTCAGTAAAATATTATATTTTGTAATCATAAATCGAGGAGTGCGAAAATTCACAGCATGTTAAATTTCAACTGGATAAAAGAGAAAGCTTCTTTTCTCTGCAACAGCTACATGTAAGGAACGCAACACAGACTGATATAATGTTATTCCTCAAACAAGAGGCCCATGAGGGCCTGAATCCCTCTACTGGCTGGAATGTTTAACACCATTGGGAAACAGTTTTAACAATTATTGTTTATGTCATTTTCATAAATTCAAAATATCAGTTCAATTACGATGATTTATGCCATATTAATTAAAACAATCTGATTTCAGTGCTTGATCACTGTTTGTGTTGCTTACTGCTTAGTATGAGCATATGATTGTTTGGAGTCAAAGGTTGGCCATATCATGGCATAGAATACTAAAACCATATATATATTTCTAATTTTAATGACATGCATCAGAAGAAAAAGTCTAAGTCACGCACGGACAGACAACACCCATTTTAAATAGGGTTCGAGTCCTCATTAATTTCAAGACACTGAAAAAGTTTGAAAACAATAGGATGAAAACTGTGGAGTTTATTGTGTAAACAAGAAAAAGTGTAACGCACGCACGGACCGACGGACGACACCCATTTTCAATAGGGTTCGAGTCCTCATCAATATAAAGACACTGAACAAGTTTGAAAAGAATCGGATGAAAACTGTGGAGTTTATGGCGTAAACAAGAAAAAGTCTAACGAACGGACGCACGCACGGACGACACCCATTTTCAATAGGGTTCGAGTCCTCATTAATATAAAGATGTACTGAACAAGTTTGAAAAGAATCGGATGAAAACTGTGGAGTTATTAATTAAAATGATCTGATTTCAGTGCTTGATCACTGTTTGTGTTGCTTACTGCTTAGTATGAGCATACGATTGTTTGGAGTCAAAGGTTGGCCATATCATGGCATAGTATACTAAAACCACATATATATTTCTAATTTTTATGACATGCATCAGAGAAGAAAAAGTCTAACGCAAGCACAGACGCACGGATGGATGGACGGACGACACCCGTTTTCAATAGGGTTCGAGTCCTCATTAATATAAAGACACAGAAAAAGTTTGAAAAGAATCGGATGAAAACTGTGGAGTTTATCGCGTAAACAAGAAAAAGTGTAACGCACCAACGGACGCACTCACGCACGGACAGACAGACGACACCCATTTTCAAAAGGGTTCGAGTCCTCATTAATATATAGACATTGAACAAGTTTGAAAAGAATCCAATGAAAACTGTGGAGTTTATCGCGTAAACAAGAAAAAGTCTAACGCACGCACGGACGAACGCACGGACGACACCCATTTTCAATAGGGTTCGAGTCCTCATTAATATACAGACACTGATCAAGTTTGAAAAGCTTTAGCCAGTAGAGCTAAACACTATAAATAATTCAATAAATGTAGAACTGTCTTATATGTTAACAATGTGTATATAGAGCTTATGCATGTTTTGTTTCTTAGTGCTCTGTGTTACCAGAAAATGTGCTTCTCTAAAACGTGCTGCTATAATTTACTATATGATATTTCTTTGATTGTATTTTTTACTGGTTTAATATATTCGTTAATAAAAGTATTAAGTATATATTTGTTTCTTATTAATTATGTGTACTCTTCAACTGGCGGTGAAAATGTACTGCAGACTTGTTCTTAACAAAAGTTTATTAGAAATCGGATGGCTCGACTTCCTGATGGCTCAAACATTTGTTGCCGGTCCCGATGAGTTCCAGCCATCGGGTTTCAACTGTATATGTAACAAAGGTTGAAGGGTGTGTGCTTACATGTTTACAATTAATAGATAATTCAATGGCCATTTCTCCACAAAACTGGAAGTTTTCTATAATAGCCAAAATCTTTTGAACCAATAATACAAATCTGGATATGATTAAAACATTTATTTATGCAATATGTTTTGCTTTGAAAGAAAAAGTTGAAGGTCAACACTTGTATATTTCCATCTTCAAATATTCTTCTTTTGAGTAAGTAACTAAATAATGAACAGACCCAGGAAAACACGACTGCCTGATGCAGCGATAATACCAGCTAACGATGGAGAAAAAGTTCACAAATGCCATACGAATAAAATGTATTTTGCAAAATTGTGTGATTGTTGCAAGCCTGTTAGTGCCGCAGATTTAGAAAAATATCCTTAAAAGAATAGCAATTAATTTAGAAGCTCTAAATAAACAAGAGTTCCGCAGTCTGAGACATATGCCCCCTAAACAGGGCCTTGATTTTAACACCAATTGTGACAGTGACCTTGACCTTTGACCTAGTGACCCCAAATTCAATAGGGGTCATCTACTGTCCAAGGCCAATGCACATGTGAATTATCAAGTCAATCTGTCAATTGATTGATAAGTTATTGATTGTGACAGTGAACTTGACCTTTGACCTAGTGACCCTAATTACAATAGGGGTCATCTACTGTACAAGGCCAATGCACATGTGAAGTAGCAAGTCAATCGGTCAATTGGTGACGAGTTATTGATTGGAAACAATTTTCACACTTATTGTGACAGTGACCTTGACCTTTGACCTAGTGACCCAATTTTAATAGGGTCATGTGAACTGTCCAAGGCCAATCCACATGTGAAATATGAAGCCAAATGGTCAATCCATTCAAAAGTTATTGATCGGAAAGGAGCTGGTCTACCAAAAGACAGACAGACCGCATGACAGACCTTCATTCAGCAAAACAATATACCCCCTCTTCTTCGAAGGGGGGCATACAAAACAAGAGGTCTATGGGTCCTAAGGCGCTCTCTTGAGACCAAAAGGAACTAAACTTTTCCTAGAAGGTGGAGTTCAGAATAATAAAAGTAGTTTATGAAATATAAATATTTATTTTCTAGCCACATTTTTATTTTCAAGCAGTACTCAGGCTAAGATATCTTTAGAACAAATGTTCTGACCAAGTTTCATGAAGAACTGAATTGTGACTTATAGATGCTTACAAGCATTTTCTATAATTTGACCTAATGACCTAGTTTTTCGTTTCACATGACCCAGTTTCAAACTCAGCTGAGGTTTCATCGGGACAAAAGTTCTTTCATGAAGACTGTACTAACAAGAGTTTAGCGGTCAGAGACATATGCCCTCTAAAAAGGGCCTTGACACAGGATTTTTTGCAACAAAACTGACCTTTGACAAAATATCCAATGGAAACCAATTTAACACTTAATGTAACAGTGACCATGCCATTTGAACTAGTGACCCCTATTTCAATAGAGGTCATCTACTGTCGTAGACAAATGCACATGTGAAGTATCAAGAAAATCGGTCAATCCGTTGACAAATCATTGATCGGAAATGCTTTTCATAATTATTGTGACAGTGACCTTGACCTAGTGACCCCAATTTCAATTGGGGTCATCTACTGTTCAAGGCCAATTCACATGTGAAGTATCAAGCCAATCGGTCCATTTGTTGACGAGTTATTGATCGGAAAACAGGTTGTCCGAAAATTTAGAGTGTCCGAAAATTTAGAGTGTCCGAAAACTAAGAGTAATTAAGTTACATTTTGTGTAGCTAGATTTATTAATGACAATGCTGTCTTTTATTAAGGGCATTGCATTTTTGCTTAAATAAAATCTTAAGACTGCCTTAACAATACTGGGGAGTTAAATAAGTATATCTTTAATATTCGAAAGCTTACAACACGACTACTGAAAGCGTTTGATCAACATCTCGAATAATTTGTTTAATCGATTAAAGCAGAACAGAGAATTCCGCGATCTTTAATTAAAGCTTAGCTTTCTGACTCAATTGATTTGCTCCTCATAGCTGTATTCCCTTGGAGACTTTCCTTAAGCAAAACTTTTCAAAATTGAATATCTCCTGAATATTCATGCGAGTCATATTTATAAAAAAAATCTTGTTTTCCTGGTGTAAGAACCGACCTTAAATGATGAACTTGAAATAAAATTAGAATTATATCGTGTTTCACCATTTCCACGTGCACAAAGATGAAACCATACCTACCCAAGGTGCTAAAGCGTCCGATGGCCATGCGTGAATGATTATACGGCGAACTTGCACATAATGAAGTCAGACGATCACGTGTACCATTGTAAATCAAAATATTTACTCATTAATGAGATATTCAAGTTTGCAAAGTGTTGCGTTAGAAAAGTCTCATAATCTATGGCATGGTTTTGTTTTAAATCACTCACGAGCGCGTTGTTGTAGCGGCATAAAACAGCAACATAGAGCCTGTTCATAGTTTGGCAAAATGGCTTTTTGTTTTTATAAAATAGAGATCCCGTGTTCAAACCCCAGAGCAGGCACATTTTAAATTTCTTTGTTTTCCTTGTTATTAAAATTATAAGATAAGATAAGGTAAGATAAGATAAGATAAGCTTTATTTAAAGTCGGCAAGACAGCAACATATACAAAAACATAAGCTCATGTGAGCTTTTGAACCGACTAAAATTATACAAAACTCTTCCAAATATTACAGTTTTGCTAGTAAATTCATTTAATGACATTTTTCAAAATGTCCCTTATTTGAACCATATAAGCTTCAGTATAAGGTTGTTGTTGACTACATAAAAGATGAAAAATATTGTTATGATTACAATCCAGCACAAGCAAAATGTTAAAATGGTGTATACTGGAGGTTCTGCGTGGCCGTTTGTGCGGCCTTTGGGTTGCTTGTACATGACATACCGGTAAATTAAGTACTAGCAGATGAATAAACATGAAACGTTATCGGTATACAGATTTCATAGAAGGGTGGTGCAGTGAATATGAACAATAACTCTTGATACCGTAATTTAATGGTTATTAATTATTGTCCTTGTTTAATGTTTGATACTAAACTGGTGTCTGCGGGTTTACTTCTTTTGACAAATATAATATATGATTCGCGTCCTTAATTCTCTCAAAATATAACTAATAAATTAGAACTAGCAAAGCCCTAGCTGCTAGCAAAGTGGTATATGGTGTGTGTATGTGTATGTGTGTGTGTGTGTGTGTGTGGGGGGGGGGGGTATTCAGGCTATTTCAGGATATTTTTTGTCATACCACTGCAGTTAGTTTACATACAATTTCCCTGGTATGCTAATAAACAAGCATTACGTGCTCGTGCTTACGCGATTAACTGACAACTGTCCTTTTTGAATCAGATGTATGGTCTAAAATGGCCGTAAGCATAACTTCAAGACCGATCCGCCAAACCTAGTAGTCCAGCGATCTTCCAACGGAGTTAGCCGACCCGCGTGACGATAACAATGCTTTTTAAACTAAAATGCGATGACGGAAGCTTAATTATTTAGTTATTCTTCAAAATGTTTTCATCTTAAGAAATGCACATAGCATGAATCGACAATTTTCAAAACGAAAGATAGGCATAATATAATACTTGTCTGATATAAAACATGTTTTATTTAATATCGATATTACTTATGACACTGTTAACTGGTTAAATTTGCCTGACAATTAAGGAATCAATTATGTTAACGAAAATAATCGAGGTATTAAGAATAATTAAACTGATTAAAATCTGTCGTGGGTATATGATCGCATTAATCATGGTACAGATTTTTAATAATGATTGAGTAAATCTCAGATAAATTATGGTTAAAGTAGTCCGAACAATCTGCTTTTCGAAAAAATCTGAAAAGGAGCGAAAATATATTTAACCAATCATTTATGCTATACTGTATTTTTAACGACATTTTTTAGTTTTGCCTTTAATTGATTTGTAAACTAACCTGAGCACAACGTGCTAAAGGCGACATTTTGAATACCGTGGTGTCCGTCGCCCGTCCGTCAGTCTGTCTGCGAGCGTGTGTCCGTCCGTGAACTTCATCTTCGACCGATGTCTCCTGCTTAAACGCCTAGCAGGGCTTAAAACCTTTTTTTTAAAGAATGAACACTTCGAAAATCGCCTACTGTAAAACAGTGACGCCCATGGTTGAATATTGCGTGTGTAGCGTCGTATTGATTTCCACTACAAAGTTTATTCAAATGGTACATTTGGTTTTAAAAACTGGTCTCGCCTCGGAGGGTCATCGGTTTTGCACAGAATTATGTAAGAAATAATATCTGAAATCTTCCTTTCGGAAACCGCAAAACCAAGACTTGTATAGTTTTATTAAATTTAATATGTTCTCTGATATTGCTTTTAATTTGAATTGTGATGCTATGAGTTTAATGTGAATGTACACTTTAATGTTAAATGAATAATTCTGGGTCAAGTGTGAGGTTTGGAACTCCTTAATTCCGGTTTTTATTCCCAGTTCTTTTGATTCAACCATTCCAAGACGGTGACCCTATTTGTGTTCTTGTTTGTAAATTGTTGTGTACATGGATGTCTTTTCTAGTGCGTGTGTTGTGTGCCTGACTGTTAAGCAATGTGTTCCTTGTCATCAACAAAGGACCGCATCGTACAATAAGGGGCATCTTTTCTGCGGTTGCAGCTGGAATTTCACGTGTTGTGTATTTTTATGTTCAAACAATGCCCCTGTGGTAAAAACATGGCCTTTTCCCGGTGGTCATCAGCTTAACATTGACTTATACAGAGATGTGTTTCAAAATCTTCTTGTCTGAAAATGAAAAGCCAATGGCAAAATCTTCTTGTCTGAAACCGCAAAACCCAGGGCTTTCATATTTTTCATGTGGTATCATGTAAGTCCTCTACGAAGTTTGTTCACATTATCCCCAAAAGGACAACAGTGACCTTACCAGGGGTCATCAGTTTTAAATTGACTTTATAGGCAAGATCTTTTAAAAAAACATTCTTGTATTAAACCGCTTAATTAGTCCGTGGTTTTCATATTTTGAATGACGCATCATCTAGTTATACTCTCCATAGTGTATTAAAATCATACCTCTGGTTTGAAAACTGATCACAACCCGTATTGTTTTCTAAGATGAGCATATAGCGAAATATGTTTTAAAATATTCTCCGCAACAACGGAGGCCCAGAGCTTTGCTATTAACCGGTTGTAGGTAACATCGGAAAGTGATCCTCTTCAAAGTTTTTGGAATCATTCCTCTTTGGTGAATACTGGTCAGGATTAGTTTAAACCTTGTTTATATAGCAAAATAACTTTGTTAAAAATCTCAAAAATGACAAGGCCCTGATGTATAAATATTGTTAGATAACATCGGACAGTGGTCCTCTGTTTATTTCAATGTATTACCATGTAGTCAAAAATAGACCTAAACATAGGGTCTTGTGTGTTTTACCTCTGAATAACAGTTTCTCAGGCGAGGAATCAATGATCCTCAGGGTCCCCTTATTTGTATTTATATATATCAAGGGATTAACATAAAAATGGTACTCATGTACATAAGCGAAAACGCAATTTCTGTCTGTTTGTAGCAAAACTGGCCGCCAGTTGTATAGGTATTTCGATTATTTATTAATGTCCATTCAGGTCAGTGTTTAATTAGGTAATGCATGTTAAGTTTTTTGGACCATAACCCTTATATGACAACGTCATTTGAAACTTTCTTGTGTGTGGGGGGACGCACTGGTAAAAAGATGCGGATCGAAGGCGTAATCCATGTAAACGTTCATACTTGCCGAAAATACATGAAATTTGAACCAAATGATGCTTTGGGGGTAATGAGTATTAACGCGTTAATGTGTGTTTCATACACATTATATAGTCTTTATACTTGAGAACAAATATTTTCTACCATTAAACTTATACCTGCATGACATGAGTAAAAAAAACATTTAAAAAAAGAAGATGGTCATATTCGTTACAGATATTTCTCGCACTATTTGCTTTTACAATCTTGTATAAAACGTTTTATTTTATAAGTATTTGTCTTCAATGTTTGTTTTTTTATCATTTTATAATGATGATATATTAATTGTTGATATTGATTTTGAATATTATTTACGTGGTTCAGTCGTAGATATCTTTAAAACAATTAAAATTGATGTAAATACTTACTGTATAAGTGAATATTTCCGCGTGTCGAAAAGTTAGAGAATTCAAAATAACAGACATTTAGCGTGCGGAAATGTTAGCGAATCGCCCGTATCAAAAGGACATACAAATATTTCAAGTTGTACAAAGTTACGTTCAACTTCATCACGTTATAACACTTAATGGTTTAAGCGTGCGATAGTTAAATATCCCTATTTTAATACATGTAGTTTTATACTCGAATTTAACTTAATCTCCCACTACACACAAATTATACCGCTATAGCTTTTGTGTCAAATAAATAGTCGCATATTGACAAAATATCTAAGGTAACTTTAATCTGAATGACAATACATTATCGTGTTTCAGTGATTTACGGGGTAAAACTATTTTTTCTCGATAACAATAATCCTATTGTAATCAAGCGATAAGGTGTGAAAACATATTGAATCATTACGTTTATGTTTGCAAATCCTTATTGTTAATATTACCGGAAGTTTATAATTTATTTATAATCTTGCTTTGTTATATTGCCCTTATTGTATATTTTGTATACTATGGTGAAATAAACGATGTGTTCTATTCTGTTTTATAATCGTTATTATGTATAATCGCTAACAAAATAGTTTTTATTTTACACCAGTGCCAAGATTAAATTTCTTACACGATGGTACAGAGTAATTATCTTTACCCAGTGATATCGTAAATTTCTACCTCAATGGCGGCGCAATTTTGGCTGGCAGAAAATTTAGCGAATTTATTGCGTTCGCGAAATTCGCAAATATTTCCACTTCGCTTACTTTACCACTTATACAGTAAATTTCGAATATTTAATAAAATCGAGAGTAATTTAAATTTATACTTTGATATTTTGAACAAATCGAAGATCTGGTAGATCTTAGCAAAACTTGCTTTGACTGAACAAGCAGTGAGGCTGTGAGCAGAGTAAAAATACTCGGACTTTCATCAAAAGTACTTTATTAACAACAACAACGGCTTTTTCAAAAACACATTGAACGTTATTTTATTGAACTAAGACATGTGTCTTATTTGTTAATCAATGGTATAACCATTATTTATATCAGGTTTATCGCTTTTATTATTTAGTTGACTGTAACCTACTTGAGCAACCGGTAAACAGATTGCAATCGGGAGTACAGGAAGTATTCGTCGTGTAAAGTAGCTAACATCGGTGTATGATATTTTGGAATTTCTTCTAATTTGTGTATATTTTACATAATATTGTCATACGCGTGTGTGAAAATTTAATAAATATATCGTGATATGTGTTTAAAATGATGTTAGATTGTAGTTGACGGATATGGAAACTAAAAAACGTGTGCTTCTTCTAGCTGTCATTTTCTTACTTCAATTCGTAAACAACTGTCAAGCAGCAGTGCCAGAAAATGAAGCCACGGATACCAAAATACCCTTGCCAAACGAAAGTATGTGCTGACAATAATAAATAGTTCATAACTCATCTATTGACATCCTAGATGTGTGTAACACTGTGTAACATTGTTATTATCATAGACTGCATTTATCACAATACTCTTGACATTCTGAAGAGCTAGTATTTGTCTATGTTCAATCTGTTCTAGGTTCAAGCTGGCTCTAATCAATTGGCGCTGCTAACTTTTGGCTCATAAAAAAAATGTTTCGCCATTTCTTGTCAATCATAAATAATTGAGAGTCTATTTAAACATACCTGTAACCATTAAATAGTATAGAATGCATTCACATGATTTAAATTTATCATAATTACAGTTCTTAACTAGAGGAACTATTATGTTAATATATAACACTTAAATTTCAGCATATCAAATCATGTAACTTGTTGTCAGCAAAATTAATTGCAGCGATGTTCCTTGTCCAATTGGGAAAAGTACCCGTACCGGTCCAATTGGGAAAAGTCGAGTCGTGAAAACCTCAAAATTTGGAAAAATCGAGTCATGAAAACCTCAAATTGGGAAATTGGTTTATTTGATTTTTTGCTCCCAAATACTTTAAAATTGAAAACTCAGTGTTTTCAAGCTGTCAATATTATATTAACCTAGGTTCAAGCCATATAGCTGCAAAGGGAAACTAACTAAATGTTGCATTTTCAAAAAATAAAAATAAAAAAAAATGTGTTTTTTTTTTTTTTTTTTTTAACTTAAACTGGGAATTTTTTGGACAGCAATTGGGAAATTTGTAGTTTTTTCGTAATTGGGCAAGTGCCATTTACCGGTACTTTAAAAAGAAGGAGGAACATCGCTGAATTGTTTTGTAGTGTTGCGAAAATGTAAGACCAACAAAATTTTTAAAAAAGTTGCTGGATACTAAATCCTCCTTCCAATTAAGATATGTATTTGTTGATTGTACAACTATCTGTCCATTATTCATGGTGAATCAGTCTTGGCATTATTTTTTTTGAGGCACTTGCCCGATCGGGCTACCAGCTTGGAAATTTCATACTTATGATAATGCACATCTTTGGTGTGTCGTATTGTTAATCTTGTTGAGTCAAGAATTATCTGAACATTCATTAGAATTGAAAAAAAGTTCAATTGACAAGAAAAATCCAATTGATCAACTTTGACTAATTTGCAATATTTTGAGAGATTGACCTCCAATTTGCATGAACACACTGTTATAACATAGTGGGTATTAATAGCTTAAGACATAATTGGCAACATGTCTGTCTAATTTATATTATCAATATTGTTTAATTAAGCAAGGAATATTAATCAAAATTGTGAATAAAGTTCAATCGACCAGTATTGACCAGTAATGACCACTTTGGGAGTATTGACCGGGGCGGTTTTAACCGGTAAAAACCGCCGGTTAAAATGGGGGCGGTCAATTGGTGCCAACCCTGGTGCTGTCCCTGACAGACAGTGCAATAGGCACATCTTGCAGACTTCTGCAGTCTACCCAAAAGACAGTGCGTACTGCTCGAACTTCATGTGAAATGATTGCCACCGTAATTTGCCATCATACACCAGACTCTTGGGAATATCCCGCAAAGCTGTTCTCGAAAATGGCTGCCCTCTTTGAAATGGGTCCTGTCACTGCCAAGTACTGGTTGAGGTAGCTTACTAGCTGGCAGTTTATCCGAGTAAGCAATAGCACTACTCGTTCTGTGAAGAATTGGTTGTTCCTCCTCCCCCTCATCAGATGACGAACCCATTCCTGTGGCAGTGTGGTGTGTAACCTTCTTTCTATACATTTTAGTTCGTGTATTTTTAATCTTTGGAATACCGGAGGAGGATTCCAAATCGTCGTCGCTGTCCTCACGGCTATGAATATTGTCTTTGATAAAGTGCAGTTGTTGTTGTGCATTTGTTAAAAAATCACTCAATGCACTGCAATCACCTTGTTTTTTGGCTGCAACTAGTTTTTTAGCAGTCGATAGGACCTCCTGGATGTCCTCCTACTGTGCAACTTCTGATACCAACTTCTCTGAGGCATCGCCATCCGCTTGTTTCTCGGATTTTGGTGACCCGGGCATAGGGACCTTAACTTTCTTAGGAATAGCACCTTACATTATAATAGGTGATTGTTGGGACCCATCTTTCCCCAGCTGCCTATTGGGTGTAAAATCAAGCAACTGGGTCACGTTTTCTGAAAGTGACTGACGTGTCAATGTTTGGAAAGATTCTGCCGTTAAGTTTCCAAACCTGTTTCTGACATCAACAATAGTCGATTCCAGTCTACTGCTAATACCAGGGATTGATCTTAATTCTTCTTCTGTCAAACAAATTAAACAGACTGCTTTATACAGGCCATGTTGGCAAGAAACTATTTAATCCAAAAGTATTTGATGACAAATACAACTAAAATAAATATGAAGATATTTCCTCCAATATGTGTAAATTTAAATACACAAGATATGGGCTGCACTAGTTGTCATAATCAAGAGTATTTTTGACAAATACAGTTGAAATATACAAGGGACGGTAACCAAGCTGTGTAGGTCACACTTTCTTTTATACTTCCCTGCCCACTGTCAACAATGGACTCGTCCAAGTAACGATATTACTGTAATTGGGCTTTAATAATTTATAAACAGGAAGAATAACCTCTGTTGGTCTGAATTCATAAAGAACCACTACCAACACAAAAAACTGTGACCCACTAGAGGCAGAACACACCAACTAGTCGTATGGTTTGGCCAAATAATTCCAGAAAAAGGTGGTTATCGTAAAACGGCGGGAAAAAAATACCCACGGAAAATACTCAAATTCTGGTAAATTCTGTTTGGAATGGGTTTAAAAATCACCGCTGCCACCAATAAAGTATTTTCCTAACCTAAGTCTTCAATACAATGGGCCCTAACCATAGAGATGAGAGTTGGCACGTCCGACCTCTACGAGGACTGCAGCTTGACTACCCAGAATAACGTCAATCCTGGGATAAAGTCTGAGCCAATCCAACTGTGAAGTTACAGCGCACCATTTATTAGTGGAAATCTACTTTCTACTACACTCTTTTATGCTATAAGTTTTATTAATTTGAATTGAAACTTTATTTGTATCAAAAAAATCATTACAAAATTGAACTAGACAGAAAATTTAAAATAAATATTGTTAAATAATATTTCAGTTGAGTGTGTTTTGTGTCTAGTCAAGCGGGAAACTAATGTTGTGATATCAGATACAAGCTGTCGGTCTCACACCTGTTCTCATCTGCAATAAAAGGCTAATTATGCCCCCCTTGGAAGAAAGTTTTACAAACAGCCCTTGGCCTTCTTAATGTTATAATAACAAACAGTACCCTTGGGGCATGTTTGCATAGGTTAAATCTGCTCCGGTTAATGACTGCCAAAAACATGCTGCTCAATTGGGCTGCTTCACAGCTTAAAGTCGGTTTAGTAGAAAGGACCATGACAAAAATAGTCATTTGAAAATCAACAATTTTGAAAAACTGCTGCCATTTCTGCAATTTTGTCGCCATTGTGACTGTCCCTTATGGCAATGGCGATCAACAGCAGGAAGTCAGACTTTGAGCGCTTAGGGGAACAGATTCGTCTGCAACCTTGATTAATCTTATGCTGATCAAACCAGGCCAGTTTATTGTCCTTGTGTACATTTGTTAAATGCTGTAAAAATGAGAAAAATGTCAACTTAACATCACATTTGTCTTTGTTTTAAATAAACACTTTGGAAAACAAGTAATTTTACACAGATAAATTAATGTCCATTTAAAGGTTGAAGAATGATGCCAAGTCTTTTTACAGGCCTTTTCCTGACCATTTTGGGAAAAATGAAATTTCAGGATTGGGAATCTTTTGGTGCGGATTTAATGTAACTTTTTATTATAATTTAAATTAGAAGAATAAAAGCAAATAAATTAATGTTATAATTTGTT
Source organism: Dreissena rostriformis (assembly GCA_007657795.1). NCBI lineage: Eukaryota > Metazoa > Mollusca > Bivalvia > Myida > Dreissenidae > Dreissena > Dreissena rostriformis. The sequence continues at coordinate 86,902 of VMBQ01000703.1, read as the reverse complement.
TGGTGTTATTAAAATGAACTTTAGAAAAAATGATCATTGTAATCAGACTTCTTTCTTGATTTTTTCTCAAATTGGGATTTTTTGTTACAAATTGGGTTTAGAAATGGGTCGGTTTTACAGACCCGTAGATACACCAGGAAAAGGCCTGCTTTATTTGATAAAAACAATGTGTTCACCTTCTTGCTCTTGTACTGTACATTACATGTATTAATAAGGACGATTCACTGATAACAATTGTTTAAAATTATTATCATATGAAAAAGATTATGATTGATGTACTCATTGAGCCAACGAAGAAATGTGAAATGTTGATTTCCTAACCATGACATATTTTTATAAGGACAAGTACAAATAACCTTAGCCCCAGTTAAGATTGGAAATTACAAATCCTACAGGGCCAGTAACATTTTTGGGAAATGTTACAACCCTGATTGAAGGATTTAATTTTTTTTATAACATCGAAGCAATGTTTGCCAGTATGATACATTTACTATTAATTGTATATATATGTCTTATTCCAGGAATTTATAAAAATGAGGTAACAAATATTGATGGTGATTATATTCTTATACATACGTGCGATTTGTTATAACCACACTATTTCTAGTTGTAGTTTGTTTATTTTTATGGAACTCACAAAATCCAAGAATAAGTGTTGGGAACTGTTTTATAATTCTTTTAGGCAAATGCAAAACAAACCTCACAGTTAAGTTTAACATGCATCTAGGCCGGCAATTAATGAATTTCTTTAAGTTTGCTGCATTCTACATTGTATGGTATTGAATGAAATAACTGTAAACTGTTATGATTCTTTGATTGTGTTCCATTTGGGTCAATGCCTTGGTATACCGGTAATGATATTTACACATGATGATGCTTTATTAAATTGGTAACAGCGTTTAGTTTATTAGGTAACTAATATTGATTTTATAAGCTCGGCTGTTTTCGAAAAAAAAACGAGGTATTGTCATAGCCAGCTCGTCGTCCGCAGTCCGCCGTCTGCCGTCCGCGTCATGCTAAAACCTTAACATTGGCTCTAAAATCAAAGTGCTTCCACCTACAACTTTGAAACTTCATATGTAGATGCACCTTTATCAGTTCTACACACCACACCCATTTTTGGGTCACTATAGGTCCATGGTCATGGTCACTGTGACCTCTAATAGAAAACTTTAACATAGGCTCTAAAACCACAGTGCTTCCATCTACAACTTTGAAACTTCATATGTAGATGCACCTTGATCAGTTCTACATTCCACACCCATTTTTGGGTCACTAAGTCAAAAGTCAAGGTCACTGTGACCTCTAATATAAAACTTTAACATAGGCTCTAAAATCAAAGTGCTTTCACCTACAACCTACTTCATATGTAGATGCACCTTGATCAGTTCTACACGCCACATCCATTTTAGGAATACTAGGTCAAAGGTCAAGGTCACTGTGACCTCTAATATAAAACTATAACATAGGCTCTAAAATCAAAGTGCTTCTACCTAAAACTTTGAAACTTCATATGAAGATGCACCTTGATCAGTTCTACATGCCACACCCATTTTTAGGTCAAAGGTCAAGGTCACTGTGACCTCTAATATAAAACTTTTCCTTTTTCCATTTTTTCATTTATTTATTTATTCAAAACTGCACCCACAGCTGAGCGTTGGCACCTGCTATGCGGTGCTCTTGTTAAATATATTTTGAAAAGGACCATTTCCCTTAAAATCTGTGTACAGGAATATAAACAAGCAAGAATATTTTGCCTTTGTTCTGTTCTCTTAAACAGTCCACATCATGCATAAAAAATAAATCTGGAATCCATAACAAGTACAATGAAAAGAACAACAAAAACAACAGTGACCAGTAACTGTTAAACCATAACATTGTGTGTCTTTAACAAAGTGTAGGTATTAAAATGCATCATGTATCATGCATTTTGACAGACCTTGTTTACTAACCGTCTCCCGTCATGGACAGGTCAGATGAATGTTATACTGCATTGTCTGTCCAGGGTGGTTGTAAGTGCCTATTATCTAGACATAATATATTTCTGCCCAGACCTTGGTGGTCCTTATATGGGTTTAATGACATCATCTTGACAGTGTGCTCAATCGTAATGATAAAGCACCAGTCACTTATGTGTACTTCAAATGTGCACATTCCTGCCTTATTCGGCTAATTGCGGCTGCGTGTGTGTATTTTGATGAATATCCGTTGATATTTGAATTTGTCATACATTGTACAAAGTTTACATTGACATTTTTTGTTTCATTTTATGTTTTACAAAATGAACATGCTCATTTACATTGGCAGAATCATTCTAATACTTGTGTACATGTGTATACAAATGCTATTTTGGGTTTGCCTGTACTAAAAGAACGGCTATATATTATAATCATATTCTATTCCTTATTCTGCAAAAATGCAGAACTGAATTAAAGTAAAGATGGACAGTTCAGTGTTTATATTTGAACAGAAGTTTATGATGCCATTTGTTTACACTGTACATGTTGGTAGTATACTAAAAACTTGTCTGACAATAAAAAGTGAGTGCTCATAAAAATGAACCATAAACAATGCTTCCTTTGAAATCAGTGACCTTTCTTTGTAAATATCTCCAAGGTTAACCAGTCATATATAAGTCAAATATAAATTTGGGTTAACAGCTAACTTGCCTAGACTACTGTGCATAAAAGCTGATACTATGAGTTCTAAAATGTTTCTGAAGTATTATTATTAAATGGAATTGCCTTTTGAATTGAAAAAAGCTACACATTAATGATTGTTAAATATGGGGAATTGGTACCAGTATAAATACAAGCATGGTTTTTCTACCTTGTGTGTAATTTATTATTAAATAATTTATTTGAAACAAAAGTGCAAAGACAAAACATCATCCAGGGCTTTTTTTGGCCCGATTTTATAGCCGAATAACGGCTATGTTCCCAATGGCAAAAGGTATACTTTTTTCCCAAAATTTGGAAAAAAATTCCCAATTTATAAAAAAAAAAATTTTTTTTTTTTTTTTTTTTTTTTTTGGGAAA
>VMBQ01000703.1:70508-83820 GCA_007657795.1 Dreissena rostriformis | reverse complement strand
GGGACGTATTATGTGAAACCCCTTGGCGGGCGGGCGGCGGGCGGAAGGCATCACTTTGTCCGGACTCTAATTCAAATTGTATTCATCCGATCTTCACCAAACTTGGTCAGCAGTTGCATCTAGTTGATATCTAGGCCAAGTTCGAATATGGGTCATGCCGGGTCAAAAACTAGGTCATAGGGTCAATAAGTGCATTTTCAAAGGGGCCACTTTGTCCGGACTCTATTTCAAATTGTATTCATCCGATCTTCACCAAACTTGGTCAGCAGTTGCATCTAGTTGATATATAGGCCAAGTTCGAATATGGGTCATGCCGGGTCAAAAACTAGGTCATAGGGTCAATTAGTGCATTTTCAACGGCGCCACTTTGTCCGGACTCTAATTCAAATAGTTTTCATCCGATCTTCACCAAACTTGCTCAGAAGTTGAGTCTAGACAATATCTAGGCCAAGTTGGAATATGGGTCATGCCGGGTCAAAAACTAGGTCATGGGGTCACTTAGTGCATTTCAAGGATTTCATGGTGTCCGCTCTCTAAATGAAGTAGTTTTCACCCGATCTTCACCAAATTTGGTCAAAAGTTGTGTCTATATGATATGTAGGTCAGGTTTAAATATGGGTCATGCCGGGTCAAAAACTAGGTCACGAGGTTACTTAGTGCATTTCAAGCATTTAGCATGGTGTCCGCTCTCTAATTGAAGTAGTTTTCATCTGATCTTCACCTAATTTGGTTACAAGTTGTGTCTAGATGATATGTAGGTCAAGTTCGAATATGGGTCATGCCCGGTCAAAAACGAGGTCACATGGTGCATTTAAAGCATTTAGCATGGTGTCCGCTCTCTAATTGAAGTAGTTTTCATCTGATCTTCACCAAATTTAGTCAGATGTTACATCTAAATGATATCTAGGTCAAGTTCAAATATGGGTCATGCCAAGTCAATAACTAGGTCTTGAGGTCACTTAGTGCATTTCAAGCATTGAGCATGGTGTCCAAAACCTTCGAACGGGCGTATCTTGTGACAGTTTGGCACTCTTGTTTAAGAATAAAAATATTTATAAAGATTGTAAACAAAGAAACCAGGTCTTTTACAAATAAAATATAAATGCAGACAGTCTTACTAATTACCAATGTGTAATTTAGGTAAACTTATTTGTAGGGTGATACAAATAGTATGGTTATTAGTAATGTAAAATATATCATTATTAGTAATATAAAATATATCAAATAATAACAATTCAGATATAAATGAACACATCCATGTATTGAGAAGTCACTTGTTCATGTTCATATCCACAGTCTTTCAGATAGTCTGAAGTTGTGTAGCCTGCAAGGAGAGTAAAATTGTACATATCCATTTATAAATTATTACTTAAGTCACTTAAAGAAGCAAACATATCACTTTTAAAACAAGTTTATAGCTTATTTGCAATACCACAGTAATAAAGACTAAATCCACCAATAAGCATCTTGTATTGGTTTGTTTTCTAGATATATAACAAAACCATGCAAAATGATCAAATTGATGACAAAAGCATAGAAGTAAGAATACTTTGCTTGCAACCAGGGATTTCAATTGAAGCAGAATCCTGCTTTTTGATGCAAGCTTTTTGCAATTTTCTCAATTTTGATTCCTTCAAATAATCAGCCTTGCATAATTTTTAGCTCGGCTGTTTTCGAAGAAAACCTGAGGTATTGTCATAGCCAGCTCGTCCGCCGTCCACGTCGTCCGCGGCGTCCGAAAACTTTAACATTGGCCATAACTTTTGCAATATTGAAGATAGCAACTTAATATTTGGCATTTATTTTCATGTGTATCTCATGGACCTGCACATTTTGAGTGGTGAATAGGTCAAGGTCATCCTTCAAGGTCCAAGGTAAAAAAAAACAAAATCCAAGCACCCACAGCCGAGCGTTGGCACCCGCTAGCGGTGCTCTTGTTAACTCTCAAATATATTTTATATTATACTATTTGTGTTGTTTGCAAAGTATTTCATTTAAGTTTATACAAAATTATATATTTAAGAGTATTAAACAAATATGCAGAAGCAAAATAACTTTTGATGTTAATATTTTGACACTTAAAACTTCATTTGACCCCCTGAAATTTCAACTCCTATTTTTCGAAATCTCTGCTTGCAACTCTGTTTAAAATGTGTTTTGTTTTTGTTGTTGATATAGGTATAATTCACAATTATGGACGAAAAGGGTCTGCAATAAATCAAGCGAAACAAATAGCGATATGTTTCAACTGAAACATGTGTGCCTTCAGCAAGATTCGGAATTATATATAGTGTCAGATTGCATGGTTATTGATTTTAAAATGACTTCTTATGTTATGCATTTAATTATCACTTGAATACCTCTAGTAGAAATTGCATTTATTGATGTTTCTTCAGTAGAAAATCCTTTTCAAGACATGCAATTAGTACATGTATCTAAATTGAAGGTTTAAATTTGTATGCACTTGTACAATTACATTTATGAAGTATGTTCGGTCGGGTTATTCTTCCAGAAATAGTAGTTTACTGGTAATAAAAGAGAAATAAGGAAACTTTGGTATTTATTGTTAACTGAATATCTTATTAGAGTTTTTGAAAATGTTAAAAAATGTAAGGAACTAAACAAAGATATTGCTTATTTTATGCCCACAATTGCAGTATTAAATTTTCATGAACACACTTTGTACCACCTGCATTGTGTGTATGCTCTTTTTTGAGATCATGTGCAGGCAGCTTTGTGACCAGAGAACTTTCATTAATTATTTTGTAGGGTCTGTTTTTTGAGGAACAAAGTAAAAACTCACATGATGGGATGTCATAAGTCTTTGTTGAGTTTTTTTACACATATTTAAAAAAAAAACTGTCATGCTTTAAATTTGTACGAAAACAGTAACATGTAAAAGAGCTTAACATAATATACCAGTAAAAATATTAATTAATTTCTAATTATTATATAAAAACTAACATTTTATGATAAGATTTATTTTAATATTTAATTAATATTATTATTATAGTATATGAATTTTGGTTAAAATCCCTCAATTATTTGAAACATCCATTTAAAAAGTCTTATACATTTTCTTTAAAAGGGGTTCACTACACATGATATATACCTGTAATAAAACTATGTCAACAGGTAGGTATCTCCCACATGTTGGAGTGGTTGTTTGATGCCCAAGCCTGTGTGGGGGAGGGGGAGTGATTGTACGAGTTGGGAATTATAAATCAGTCCATCCTATATATGATTATCATTGTTAAAATATGATGCACTATAATGGGGTCAAGTGGCTAGATTTCTTGTTTACATGGTATTTATGCCACAGTTTTCTGGCTTGTAAACAACCCAATAAATTGGTTTGAATGTCAGACATTTATGTTACATTTTTTATCCTTTTTGTCTGAACAGCATCACCTTGTGTTTGGCTAAAAGTCTGAAGTACCCGTATATAATTTATCACTCTTGGGTGAATTTAGCATGTGCATAGGAATTATTTAAAAAAGTGTGTCCCTCAAAACCTGCTCTAATATATTTAAGGATTTAATAAAATATAACATTAACAAATACAAAGAGTTAGAAATTGTTCTATTATTGGACGAAAATATGATGCATTATTAAGTTAGCTTATAACTAAACCATTATGTATCTTTATTATGTTTTCTATCCATATAATTATGTAATATATTATATGTAGATGTAATTTTTGTCACTTTTATGTGCTTATCTTAATAAAAAAATTATCCTATGACGGATCATATGCACACACTTTAAATAGCCCAACTATATAATAGCCATTGAGACCATATCTTTGTAGAGTGGGACTCAATAACCTGTATTTGTATACAAATGTACATTAACGCCTCATTGAATCCTTAGTATGTTGTATTAATATTCAGTAGTATTGGCGTCATCAGCTTCAGAGATCGTCTAACAGATATTTATTTAATTTAAGAATGACATGTACACAAAAATGTTGAGATCATAATTGAATCTTATCTTAACTTAGCCATGGCACGGAAACAATAATTATACACTTATTTTCAGCAGCATTTTATTTGTCGTAGGATCAAATGGGTTTGTGCTATTTATTTCCATGTCCAATAACGCTGACCTTCCATCTATCAGATTTTTGCCCCATTAAGTGCTAATAAATAAGGCATGTCAAGATTTGCATGCATTAGGCCGAAAAAAAAATAGTTTTGGTTCAGGGAACATGGCCAGAAAAATGTAGGAGGGTAGGTAGGTTTTTTATTTTTTTTTTATTTTTTTTATTTTTTTTTACCAGTCGACTGATTTCAGGGTGAAAAAGGGTCAGTTAATGCACCCATGATTGTGGGTGACACTGACCGAATGATAAACCAGGCCTTTTTCTGTCTATTTGGGGAAAAATGTACCTTGCAAAATGGGGATTTTTCGAGTCGCGAAATCTTCCAAATTGGGAGGAATTTTCATCGACAAAAGCATTATTTAGGCAGGGGGTTTTACAGCCATTTTGGATAAAAATCATATTAATTATGGTTATATATTTTGTAGGTTGTTTAAAAAAAAAATGAGATATAGAGTCAAATAATCATTAGTCATTAGACACTTCTTTCGGGTCGGCGGCCAAAAATAGGGTTGGTCAGGTTCCCTGAACCAAGACTATTTTTTTTTTGGCCTTTTCACAATTGATTTATCAGTTTGTTAAGCCTCTGCACACTTATAATAAATAATAAAATTGTTTGCTGATGACCATTCCTAATAAACACATATTTCCCTACCACACTCTGACCTTGACCTTATTTGGATTTGAAGCAATTTAATGGGCTGACAGCCCTGAGCACCATGCAACCTAGATCATCTATGTCAATAAACCAATCATCTTCAATTCTTGTTTTACACCACTTATATAGCAACCTTTAAGTTTTGGAGGAACAGAGTCATAATGAATCAGCAAAAGTACAAACCCAAAGACCATATCGCCAAGTTGTTAAGCATCTGAATACTTATAATAAATCATAAAGTAACTAAGTTGTTTGCTTATTACCATATCCCTCATTAACCCATATTACCCAACCTCAATGTGACCTTGATCTTATTTCCCCTGCGAAATGTTGTTCTGCAGTTCACGAATTATTCGTGAACTGTTCATGAACTGTTCGTGAACTGAGTTCATGAATTGTTCACGAATAGTCAGTGAACAGAAAATNGTTTCACAAATCTACAAGATTAGTATGCTAGACATTTCAATATTACTTAAAAAATATTTATGAAACATCTAGCACAAAGGAATTCATGAATTATTCATGATGGATCCTCAAAGTCTGTTTCAGAAAAGTCATCAGAAATAATTGTTCATGAAATGTTCATCACTAAGTATTTATGGTTAGATGAAGAACTGTTCATGAACTTTGAAGTGTTCAACAAAAATTCATAAACTGTTCATGAACGTGTCTTAAGAACAGTTCATGTCCAAAAGTTCATGAACCAAGATCAGGAACTTTTTGAGAACGGTTCATGAACAGTTCCTGATTGGCTTGAAGTGTTCATGAAATCATGAACAACATTTCGCCAAGGTTGTATTTGAAGCAATTTAATGGGCTTTCAGTCCAGCACCAACCTAGATCATCTATGTCAATAAACCAATTATCTTCAATTATTGGTTATTGGTTATCACCACTTACATAGCAAACTTTTGGAGAAAGAGGGTCAAAATTCATCAGAAAAATTACAAACCCCAAGGCCATAGCGCCCCCTTGGTGTAAAAAGGTACCATACCACGTGCTATTGAAATTAAATGTCACATTGTACCTTTTTGTACCAATGGGGCGATATTATCACATCATTTGGACTGTATTCACCAAGCTACATGTATGATTGCTTCATAACTCATCCAGTGCTTGAACCGAATTTTGAAGGCCTTTGCAAACAGTTTGGATCCAGATGAGACGCCACAGAACGTGGCGTCTCATCAGGATCCAAACTGATTGCTATTCTGATAGTATTCTTTGACAAAAAATCGAAGAAAATGCTAATTTTAGAAATTCAGGAGACGACATTTTAGCAGACGACAAATTTCCCAGCATGCAAAGGGTTAAATAAGCATGCAGAGCCTTATAATTATGTTTATTATACATGTAGTTCACTGTAGTATTTGGTACAAATTCATTATGTTTATTATACATGTAGTTCACTGTAGTATTTGGTACACAATTTCATTATGTTTATTATTCATGTAGTTCACTGTAGTATTTGGTACACATTCAAGTTCTATTTAATATTGTATATTAGCATTTTTGTATTAAGAAACATATTGAAACTTACAACTTGTCTAATTAGCAGTTGTATGCAGTATTTTTCATCTTTAACCCTTGGTTGTTTTTACAAAATTCATTAAATTAAAGGTAAACTCTATTACGAAAACTAATGTAGCTCATGGTGTGCTCAGATATAATCTTGCAAGAAGTTGAAACTAATTTTACTTCAAGTCATGTACATTTAAATACCATTTAGTTTTCAGCTTTCAAATCAATCGAACTTAATTATGCAGTAATTAACATATTAATTGAAGGGTACCAATCAAGCGGTTGATTGTTTTAGAGGCTGTCTACGATATGTGGGGGATAAACGTGTCAGCATTTGATAGCCCCAAGTACATTTTGTACTCACTATAATAATTTTCTAATTGCTATTGTCTGAAGATCATTATTTTTCAGTTTTGCTCCAAAATTTATTTGAGCACAATAAGTAGAAGAAAAAAGATAAGAATATTTAAATTGAACTGTCGCAAAACGAAGATCACTCTGCCTTTTTTCTGTGTCTTAAAGGTTATGTGTCCAAGGATTATAAATATACATTGATTGAGTTAATTAAACAGCAATGCGATATTATTTAACATATAAATATAAAAATGTGAATTGTCATGTCCAATTTATGACTAGTCAATAAAAACAGTCAACATCTTCATTTGAAATTTGCCATGTTTATAACCATTAACTGATTTGAAATTCTCTCTCAAAAGATTGTTGTTAGTTTTTATATATTTAAACCTGCCAAATCAGTTACACCAAAAAAACAGAGATCATATTTTGCTGTCACTGAATGGTATTTTGAGGATGTGTCATGAAGTAATGAAGTAACTTCTTTCTTCTTGGAAGACATGTATTAACTTAACCATGTCATATTGACTTATTTGTAATGCAGTGGCAAATACTAGTTTGCTTAAAATGAGTACAACACATCATGATTCTCGTGTTTGTATTCACCTTTAAGTCAATTAACATATTTAAATTATTGAATAATGATCTTAAAAATACTTTCACAAAATTTGGATTTAAATTTACTGCCATTTATATAAATTAGAACCTCAAATATTTAAAACTTTCTTTTACTTCACAAGATTTTGTCCGAGAATTTAATTTAACTTAACAAAACTTGAACCTACATGTATGTTGTCTGAATGCAATTGCTTAACGTTCTATATTTATTTGAAATAATTTAACTTATATACTACATTATGTTCCTAAAGATAGATATTCACAATCAAGCCTTGTGATAAGGTCTTTTTCAACCTTACAGCCCGAGCTCCAGATAAGGATTTAGTCCAAAGGGTATTTTACCCCCTGATATTATGTTAAAGTGTATTTTACTCCTTTGTTTCAGCCATAAAGGGTATTTAGGAATATTGAGGGGTATCTTCCATTTCCATAGAAAACTGACAAAGTACATGGCGTGTTTAACCTAGAAATATTATTATTTCTTATTTGTATTATTAAATGAAAACAGAATGAATTTAAAATGATATGAACAGACTTTCTTAAAAAATATTCCCACAGAAGCCGGTAGCTTAAAACGTCCCTTTTTTGATCCACAAACATAATGGGCCGCCATTTTTATTACAAGCTTATTTTGAGTGACTTACTTTTGATTCAAAGGTTAACTTACACTAAAAACTCAACTTGATTATTGGTTAAAACGGTTACACACTTTAATCGATACAAAAATACGTACCAAGATTTGTAATGCGTAATGTTACATACTGTGCCAATTTTTAATGAGTTTTTTAATTTGTTCAATGGGTAAATACGCAGATACGCCTCTTATCTGGAGCTTTACAGCTGCTTCTTCCTGAATAGCATGACAATTATCTGAATGTTAAACAATGATGTTATTGTGTCTGAAAAGCTTTTTTGTGTGGATGATACATCACATGTACATGTATGTAGTTGCTACTTGTTTTGGTTTTCTTTTATCGTGCATCGGAAAGTTGTATACAACCATTGAATAGTTAAATGGTAATACTGCTCCTTTTTGTGCTAAGAATTTTGGTCAAGGTAAACATGCAACATTTCCAATATCAATATTGTTTTTATCAAGATTTCTTTAGAACAACATGTTATATTATTGATATGTTTTAACACCAATTGCCTTCTATTTCATTTATAGTCTGGCAGCAGCATGATGGGTTGGTTCCCTACCTCTGTTCACTCTGTTATGTCTATTTATTCTTTATTAACGTCTCTTCCAATATAATACAATTTTCACAATGTTCAATGTAAAATTAAAAGCATAATAATAATATTGGTCATTCAATTTATGAATTATTAGAGACATTTTACTATAGAAGGCAGTAATTGTAAATAACAGGTTTGGTTCCCTACCTCTGTTCACTCTGTAATGTCTATAGTAGGCAGTAATTGTAAATATCACACTCTCTTGATATAGAAAAACAAATCTGGCCAAAATAAAGACCACAATTTTGAAAAGCAATATAACTTACCGGTATATTAAACTTTATCGTCTTACTGTAGTTTTTGCGTATAGAACAACATTTAGTACAAGCACATGACTGTTTCATGAATTGTGAACTTTCTACAATAAAATTCCTGGCAATCATGTGTTTCAGGCAATTGAAAATGTCTGTTGTAATGAAGAACAGATAAATTGGAATTACCTTGATATTTATACCAGTGTGGTTGCCAGTTATGTAGTAAGGAAGGCATAACAAGCCTACAGCCACTGGTGTGGTGTAACCAACTGTTAGAGTACCTCCAGTAGTAAGTAGGTTATTGGCCCATAAAGTACCCCAATGTAAGGTTAGTGCTCTTGATGAGACAGTCTCCATGTACACATTGCTAATTGACTGTTGATGGCCTGGCAGTTCCTTCTGTACCAGATGTCTGCAATGAGAATGATGACTTTCCTGCATGACTTAACCCTTTGCATGCTGGGATATTTGTCGTCTGCTAAAATGTTGTCTGCTAAATTTCTAAAATTAGCATTTTCTTCGATTTTTTAGCTCTACTGGCCGAAGGCCGGAAGAGCTTATGTCATGGTGTGGTTTCCGTCGTCCGTCCGTCCGTCCGTGTGTGTGTGCGTGCGTCCGTTAGACTTTTTCTTGTTTACGCGATAAAGTCCACAGTTTTCATCCGATTCTTTTCAAACTTGTTCAGTGGCTTTATATTCATGAGGACTCGAACCCTATTGAAAATGGGTTACATCAGACCGTCCGTCTGCCGTCCCTGCGTGCGTCCGTGCATGCGTTAGACTTTTTCTTGTTTACGCGATAAACTCCACAGTTTTCATCCGATTCTTTTCAAACTTGTTCAGTGTCTTTATATTCATGAGGACTCGAACCCTATTGAAAATGGGTTACATCAGACCGTCCGTCTGCCGTCCCTGCGTGCGTCCGTGCGTGCGTTAGACTTTTTCTTGTTTACGCGATAAACTCCACAGTTTTCATCCGATTCTTTTCAAACTTGTTCAGTGTCTTTATATTCATGAGGACTCAAACCCTATTGAAAATGGGTTACATCAGACCGTCCGTCCGTCCGTCCGTGCGTGAGTTAGACTTTTTGTTGTTTACGCGATAAACTCCACAGTTTTCATCCGATTCTTTTCAAACTTGTTCAGTGTCTTTATATTAATGAGGACTCGAACCCTATTGAAAATGGGTTACATCAGACCGTCCGTCCGTCCGTCCGTGTGTGCGTCCGTTAGACTTTTGTTTGTTTACGCGATAAACTCCACAGTTTTCATCCGATTCTTTTTAAACTTGTTCAGTGTCTTTATATTAATGAGGACTCGAACCCTATTGAAAATGGGTTACATTAGACCGTCCGTCCGTGCGTGTGTAGACTTTTTCTTGTTTACGCCATAAACTCCACAGTTTTTATCCGATTCTTTTAAAACTTGTACAGTGTCTTTATATTCATGAGGACTCGAACCCTATTGAAAATGGGTTACATTAGACCGTCCGTCCGTCCGTGCGTGCGTTAGACTTTTTCTTCTTTGCGCGATAAACTCCACAGTTTTCATCCGATTCTTTTCAAACTTGTTCAGTGTCTTTATATTAATAAGGACTCAAACCCTATTGAAAATGGGTTACATCAGAGTAAAAAGTCCAGAATTATCGCCCCTTGAATTTGTATTGGTCCGAGGCATTTAAGTAGGTTGTTTAATTGGTTGCAATTATAAATTTAAAATTAAATAAAATATAAGCCATCTGATAATTCATTTGGCAAGGATGAAAGGATTTGTGTTTTCAGTATTCCCTTGCATGATGACTTTCCATTCCATTGACATTCCAGCCAGTAGAGCGATTCAGGCCCTCATGGGCCTCTTGTTTTCAAAGAATACTATATCAGAATAGCAAACAGTTTGGATCCTGATGAGACGCCACGTTCTGTGGCGTCTCATCTGGATCCAAACTGTTTGCAAAAGCCTTCAAAATCCGGTTCCAGCGCTCAAAGGGTTAATGTGTAACTAGGGAATAATTGAGTCTCACTCTGGGAAAATAGGGCTTAATCCATGTATGTAAAGTGTTCTTCCAGATTAGCCTGTGCAGTCCGCACAGACTTTAAAGGGACATCACTTAACGCCAAAACTGGATTTTTTTTTTAAGAGACTTCCTTGAAAAGAAAAAAACAATACAATTGGAAGTTTCGTCCCTTATTAGCATGTGCAGACTGCACAGGCTTTTCTGGGACTACACTTTCCGCACATGCATTACGTCCTGTTTTCCCAGACTGTTCAGTTGATGGTATGTCTGTTCCTCCTGTACCAGATGTCTGCAATGAGAATGATGGCTTTACTGTCTGACTCTGGGTGTTACTAGTGAATAATTAGGAACATGTGGAAGACAACATAATGTCTAATTTGATATTCAAATAATTGATGATTGCTTTGTTCATGTTATGTTTGGATATTTGCAGTGTCAGACAAATCCATTGCCCGGAGCCAGGGGGCTACCCAATTTTTTAATCGGGCTACTGAAATTTTCCAGCTCACGCCCGCCGGGCAACTATAAATCTATAAGAGCGGTAGCCTGGTTTATTGACAGACATACGTAGAATAAACACGCTGACCTTGTGTTTGTACACTGTGTATTGCTTATAACAAAGTGCAATCAATTATCTAATCAGTCATCCATCACTTGCGGTAATGTTGCTTCTAAACAGTAACAGTGTATTTAAATCATCCAATCAGAATCAACATTTGTCGTCTGCTAATAATATAATGAGAGCTGATTGGATAGTTTGCGCACGTGATGCAACGTCATTTCGCAATTTGGAATTCTTTGTTTTTATCGCAACAATGAGTAATAGCGACAACGTTTTTGATGTCGTTAAATATCCAAGCACACAGAACATTAAAGAAATCTAAACAATAACGGATTCTTCAAAACGGTAACGAAACCAAAAAATGAATATAAATTACAATGGTGTGAACGCGGTTAACACCTGCTAATTAGTTTGCATGGTCAATTAATGATTGGATTAAAGGAGCGACTGTTAATAATTAAGGTAAGTTTGATTTCAATTGAGACAAACAGTGTTTTAATTATTTGATCGAGTTGTATATAAAATGCAACGATTTTGTATCATTTATTATAATGTCTTAAATCAGTTTTGAGGGTGAAATGCGATATGTGACTGGATTAATATAAAGTAATTGGATTTATGAGCTTTTGTGTATTTAATTTGGATGAATGTGCACATGTGTTTAAACTATATATGCTCTAGGATACTTGTGTAAATAGATTGAATAACAACAATATTACAAGCTTTAAAAAGTTATTTTGTAAACAAAACATGTAAATGAAGTTAATAAACTCTTAAATCTATAATTTATATTTCAGCAATGAAACTCATCAAGAGCTCCAGGCATTCACACATGAACCAGGACACGCTGGAAGCACTCATGAGGGTGCATGCAGATGGACCACCACAGATGGACCACCACTCCATGATTACAAGGCGGAAGGGGCTATCCACCACTGGATCGACTGTGGATCTGGGACACGCCACCTCGCAGGCCACAAGATAGCGTCAGCTACTGACTAGAAAGGATATTGACTGTGTAACTATAACTGTGTACTGAGTGCAGTTTAAGAAGACTATTTGATATATTGGACTGAATGTAATCATTGTGTCACTGTGTGATACTGTTGATAAGTGATTTGTTATGTCTACTGCATGTCACATCAGACTACTTGTTGTATTATGTGTATGTAAATGAATAAATAAAATAAAGATGAAAATTTTATGGGCTACCAAATATTTTTACTGGTAGCCCAGTGTGCTACCTGAAAAATAAGAGATTTTTCGGACACTGTTAACCAAATTTATCAAAATTTTCAGAGCAAACGTTGTTTTAAGAGTGGTATATATATCGATGTCCTATGCAATAACAGAAGATGGCAAAATGTTTTCTGCACCTAAGCAAAGGCAATTTGTTTCTGAGAAAAAAACTGTCAGATATTTGAGATTTTCTTGTTACTCAACACACACAAAAAAGTAAAAGTTACAAATTTATATCATACAGTATGTCCATGTGAATGTGTGTACACATGAAATGGTGCCATAAATATGCTATTGCGTGTTTTTTTGCAGCAACTTTGTTGTTTTTTAATGGTATTAAATGCTTAAATATTCCATTCCGTCAACCCAGAATCCTGTATCTGTGCCAGTTTTTGTAACATTTGGCTGTCCAAATCAGCGCTTTAGATAACTTTTGGGGTATATTGGGTAATCACCCCCTGTTTTTGACAACAATAGGGTTTTTGTAAATTCAATAGAGTTTTAGCAAAAAATGTCACCCCCTACTTTTGAGCTTAATTGGGTTTTTCACCCCCGTTTTTTAACTCAATTGGGTAATTTAGGGAATGACATATATAATATAATAAAAATCTACTAAGGTTACTATATTATTTATACAAATGGAATTTAAAAAGGTACCTGTACATAACAACAAACAATTACTGAATTTCTGATCAAAGTCTGGTCCTTAAATTGTACACTACAAGATCTGCCTGATCACATATGCATGTGAAAAA
>VMBQ01000703.1:49053-70396 GCA_007657795.1 Dreissena rostriformis | reverse complement strand
TAATGTCCACACCCCCACATTATTCCCCCTCTCCACTCCCACCTAAAAAGAAATTCTTATTTTTTGGGTTTTTTTTTTTTTTATTTTTTTTTTTTTTTTTTTTGTTAACCCTCAATTTGGAGTTTTTGAGTTCCATTTGGGGAAAAAAGTGGTTATTTCGGTTGGGGAAGCAGCCGATATTCGGCTACACCAAAGAAGGGTTTTTTGGCCCTGAGCATTAATAAACTATTGTTAGGATGAGGCAGATTATGTATTCGTCAATCAACATTATGGTGCCATTATGTACAACGTCATGTCATCCTCCTGGAATGTGTGGGCGTACACAATTAAAATTGCTTCCGTTTTACCCTATATTTACAGAAAAAATGTAAATGTGTCTTACGTATGTAGGTAGATGTCTTTTTGCTAGTCAGCCACTGCCCTGTTTTGTTTTGAAATATTTATTATTGTGCTGCGAGGTCATTCAATCCAAAAGTTGACCCGGCACTGCAGGATCCTGATAGTGACTGTAAGATTCACCTAACCATCGGATTGGCCTCTTCTTGTCATAGGCACGCCAAATTTCTTGTTCCCCTCTGCACCTTGCAACAAAAGATGTTTGAAAAACATGTATGCCTCCCCGACTTGCAGCAAAGTTGTCCTTGTGACCTTGACCAAGATCTCCTGATTTGAAAATAATTAGGGGTCATCCTGAGAGTAACCAGAATAACCATTTATATGCTCCTTAGAATTCTCTAATTATTGTGTGGCAAAACAATCTAACCCTTTGAGCGCTGGAACCGGATTTTGAAGGCCTTTGCAAACAGTTTGGATCCAGATGAGACGCCACAGAACGTGGCGTCTCATCAGGATCCAAACTGTTTGCTATTCTGATAGTGGTCTTAGAAAAAAAATCAAAGAAAATGCTAATTTTAGAAATTCAGCAGACAACATTTAAGCAGACGACAAATTTCCCAGCATGCAAAGGGTTAATGATACAAGCCCTTATGATCTTCGACTTGATGACCATAATCTAAATAGGTGTCCTACTTTCCACTCAAGTAACCACTAAACCAAATTGTATCATAGTAGGGGTCAATGGTTTATATAAACTTGATATACAAAAATATTTTAAATTCTATCAGAACTGCAAAGCCTTGATTATCATCCTCAGGTGAGCCGTCTAGGGCCATTTTGACCTATTATTTCAATGGTTTGCGCTGAGCGTTACTTTATTCATCATTACAAGATTAAATGAGTGTTTTAAACCAAAGCCATTTAAAGCAAATAATATATTTGCAGATTGTCAAGAAACTGACCAGGCTTGCCAAGAGGACCGACAAAACCTTGAAGCCATTATAACTCTACACAAACAAATAGATGACGATGAAAGCGGCAACATTGACCTCGATGAGAGCAAGGAGGTAAGGGGTCCTTGATTAAGTCATTGATTCAGTCCTTGATTCAGTCCTTGATTCATTACTGTCCTTGATTCAGTCCTTGATTCAATAGTGGCGAAAATTAAGATGTATCTGCAATTGATACATAACAGATAATAGAACTTGCACACATGTGTTGCAAGATGTATATGAGCATCTGCACAGGCTAATCATAGACAACACTTTCTGCTTTTATAGTATTTGTATTTAAAGAAAATTTCTTCTAAGTGAAATTACGTTTAGGCGGCGAGTGTCCTAACTGATTAGCCTGTGTGGACTGCACAAGCTAATCTGGGACCACACTTTATGCATTAAACCATGTTTTCCCAGAGAGAGGCTGATATTGAATAGTTTAAGCCACTCCAAATTGATTTGTTGGTCGTCGGATTTGCCGCACCTCTTTTTTCAAAATGTAATTTTTTTTTTTAAAGATTACCGCTTGCAATCATTTTTGTGTCCTTCTGTAACCAAAGCACATGTGTTTTTTTTTAATTTGGAAAAAAAAAAAAACGCAATCTTACAGAAACGATTTTGATGGGGAATACGAATGCCAAATATAGTGTTTCGTAACCTTTTAAATCGATAACTGCAGACGCTAAAATTTTTGATCGAGACGACCAGAAAAAATGGCTTCCTGCGTGAGCAGCTCATGTTTGGCTGTTGTGACCGTTGTGACAAATTGAGACGAAAAGTTGCTGCAGCCAACCCTTATAAATATAAACACATCTGCTACATTCAGTGACTTATTTGAATGTGTTTGTTCACGTTCGAACATGCAACTATCAGCAGATACCGTTGAAGCATGTTCAATTTCAAACAACATCGGGAAACATGACGTAAGATTTCTTATGCATTTTCTTCATTAAATGGGCATATGGACAAAAAATAAACATAAAATCATTAAAGGTTGGTTCTAAAAGTGTCACAGGAACAATGTTTTATAAGTATTAAAATACATGGTTGACGGAACATGTTTAACAGCTTGGTCCGTGTATTTCAGAAACATCAAATAAGTTCTTTGTAATATATATAAGCCAGCAGGTATCTCTCTCAACTGTTAATTTCATGACTTACTGCCATGAATAGCAGATTTAAATGTAACCACCTTAACAGTTTGATATTGTGTTGAATAAACATCTATTACAATTTCTCCTGATCAACTGTGACCTTTGGAAGTATATACAAAGGTCAAACAAGTTTTAGACTTGTGTTCCACATTTTAAAGTGTAAGTGCTGAAACCTAATTTTAGCGCATTTTTATTTGAAAAGTATGTTACTCATAGATATATTGTTGCTTGTTTGAACATAGATTCTTTTCTTTGAATAAGAATTGATTTGAATCTAAAATATAACTGTCTAAACCTGTATCTCTTGTTAATGCAATATTTTTCTATCGAAATGTGATTTTTGTTAATTCTTCGCTCGCTCGAGAATTTTCCTGGTTTAAAAAAAAAAAAAAAAAAAAAATTTGCTCGCCTCTTCAACATTACAAAAAAAAAAATCCGTAGACCAACACATCAATTTGGAATGGCCTTAAAAAAATTTGGAAGTGGGCAAATATTATGATTGCTTGCAGCAAATATTCAAGGCTTGTTTTACAAAATCTTGTGTTAAAAGTGAATGACAAGGGATGTCATAATATGATAACTGCAAGCTGGTAATTATTTAACAAAAAAGTCATGGTTGCCAAATATCTTGAGAAAATGTCATATAAAACTACAGTACAGCCCACGCGGAACAAACATATTTCGCAATCTGCAGAGTCAAAGCGCAACGAGTCGATGCCGAGTCGGCCGTTAAAGCCGCCTCAGTATGCGGTGACAGGTCGCATTTCGCTGCAATGCTTCGCATCGGTCCGCCGAGACATGCCCAGGCAAGCTGCGATATGACGCGGAGTCGATGTGAATCATAAAATAAAAATCTTTTAAATTGATAGTCAGTAAATTTGCGACCCCATCAAATTCTTTGTCAGGTTCTGTGACGCCTATATTGTTAAACATTGTAATTATAATGAACAAACCAGATACTATAGAAGTTAAAAATACTATTACCTTGCAATTTGCTTGTAAAAATCCAACAAAACACTGTGTTTTTATTAACGATAAATGTGTTTCATAATTATGTAAACACACGCGTACACCATTGTGAACTACTGAAATGAACAAGAAGTTGGTAAATCGAAACTAATCGTCTTTACTCGGAAAATCCGAAATTAATTAATTTGTTGTTTCCGTTGTTGTATTTAAGAGTTTAGTTACAGGTCGTCGCCGCCTCTTCACAAGTTCAATGGTATCGACTGGCCCCTGTGACCTTTCAGGAGGATATATTTGATCCAAATTAGGTCAATTTGTTGTTTCCAAGCTAAGCCTGAGTAATTACGGCCATTCGGGACTCAACTTGTGTAAAACATGTGTTCAATTACCCGTTAAGCTCCACCTCCGTTCGCTGAAAAAGATTTGAAAGGCGGAGCTAAGCACGTGCTGTTACATACATGGACGATTAATATCGAGTAACAAACACACGATTGGTTCAGCGGGTAGATTGTTAGACAAAGGAAGCCAATTTTGTCGGCAAGAACGGTGTTGCTTTATGGCTTCAGACAGGAAGCGGCTTCCCTTTGTTGACTTCAAACTTTCAATTCACACAGATTGCGAATCGTGTATATCTTTTCACTCGATCCGCTGTGTACGTATGCGGCAGATTTATTCCGTGAAAGTACGCGAGGTTAATACAGATTCAGCATCCTTGCGCGGTTCGATGCCGAGTGCCTCGGCGTTACCCGGCATGAACGATTCTGGCCGTGGCGTGATCCAGGATTATGTTGGTTCCGTGTAGGCTGTACTGTAAGCCATTATTAAGCAATTTAAGGTCAAAGCAGTATTTATACCAGTAAGCATAACAAAAGATGACCTTTCTTTGCAGGTAAACTTAAATGCTTCATTTTTCTGTGTGCTGGTAGAGCCTTGTATCAATCGTTGAACATAAAAAGTAGAAAGCTAAAGAAAACAAAACTGTATTCAGATTGCCAGACCAAACCAGGTTCTTGTTTATATTTTTAAACATAAAGCTAAACGAAGCTCCACAATAACAATGGAGCAACGCTATTAAATATTTATTTCCAGAAAAATAGAAACGCTATTAAATATTTATTTCCAGAAAAATAGAAACGATTTTACAATTATATCAGCTAGTCTTTTTTTCATTTGGTATTTTAAAGCTATTCAACAAACTGTTAAATAATGAGGAAAATGTTAAGTTTTAAATAACCATCCAAATGTCAAATAATATTGTTGTACAACATGTTTCATATGCACAATTAAATATTAATCCACCGCACGGCACAATTACAAATGAAAAGAGTTACCTTTTGAAATGTCTGTTTGAATATGACATATTGTTTAATAAGTGGTTATTTCTGAACCACTGACTGAAAACTGGAATCACCAAGGACATCCCTGCAAGTATGATGCCCAGATGTCATATTTGGTACAATGTACACTACGTCTAGCGCGATTTCTGCCATCCACAACACATCACCGTGATTCAGCCCAGAGTGGACAATAACTATCTCACCGAGATACACCGTGGAACACGGTGATTTCGCCGTGGCGAATTGTGGTGTCAGTCTCGGCGTTATCGGAAAATTGATCTCATGGTGGACCACCGCGATCACGGTGAACCACCGCGATCGCGGTGGACCACCACGGTCAAGGTGGTTCACGGTGAAATTCCTGTGCACCAACAACATTATACAAATGTACGGTCTGCAATATCGAATTGTACATGTTCATTAACATTGCAGAT
Organism: Dreissena rostriformis; assembly: GCA_007657795.1. Classification (NCBI taxonomy): domain Eukaryota; kingdom Metazoa; phylum Mollusca; class Bivalvia; order Myida; family Dreissenidae; genus Dreissena; species Dreissena rostriformis. The sequence goes on along the minus strand of VMBQ01000703.1, from coordinate 65,174 downwards.
CATATAATGTTGTTTTTTTTTCTTCAAAATTTTGTATGTACATGTAAAACATGCCCTTCATAATAAAATCACCGAAAGTTCAACCCTTTTTTCTCGTGTTTGCCTTCTTTACAAAATCATTGACATGTCTTACATGTAGACCCCATCTAGTTTTTCAGGTATGTTATCAGTTCATTTAATACATGTCTAGATATTTTAATGTAATAGTGACCCATATAATGTTTTTGATACACGGATTTAGGGTAAAAACGTTTGTATTTACATTTAATGACGTTTCATTCTATTTTATTGCAATATTATCATCATAAAACAAAAATACGTAACACTCTAATTAGAACGAATTATATTCATTTCTGTTCAATGTAAAAAGTAATTTAGTCACTGAGGTTACGTTGAACGCATTCCTTATTTACACAAACGCCAAATGTATTATTATGCACTATACGTTGCCTGTTTTGTCTTCTTATAAGTTTGAGACTAGAATAGTTTATGGAATTAAAACCATGAGGTTGCCATATTGATGAAAATGAAGCTGGTAATATTCATCAACTACATTGAGTTGCACTTTTTAAGAGATTAGTGTGAACAACAGACAATACAATGAGTCTTATTAGTTTTCTGAAAAGGAACTCCACTCTGGGAGTTGTCCAATTATCTTACATCAAAGAAAGAAATGCCAAATTTTGTCAGTTGAAGATTATCCTATTATAAAGTCGTTTACCGCTCAGTTACATCAAAGTAATTACCTATCCCCTTATCTGTCAGATAGAATTGCGTTTAAAAAATGGTATGACATTTGATTTAAAGTATTAAGCTATTTTTTTGATCGATTTAATTAATAATTTAGACATTTAATTACTGTCTTTTTAATTAACGTCAGAAAAGTGTCGTTAAAATAAGACCCGACACCATTACCAAAGATACCCATCTAAAATTGTGTCTCAAACGATTTAAATTCAATGAAATAATTAATGACATCCCAAATTAGTTTCATCTAATGGTATTGAGGATTGTATCGTTTGTTCTCCCATTACAAATATATTTTAATTCTTTCAGCAATATAATTATGTATTTGAAAAGTACGCAAGCCAAGTCCTCCTTTTTAATTAGTGTCTCGTATACGCTATTGTGATGCGCATAATATTGGCTAGTATTACAACGTCTGTTTAATTATATCTTCTCTCCCGCTGGGTTTATTTAACAAACAGGTTTCCATTTCATGATTTCAAGTTCAAAACTGTTATCCTTATCACACGTCGACTTTGATGTTTTTAAGAACGCATGCACGAGTTTAAACGGTTTATACAGTTTTTGCGTCGTTTGGTATTTTGCTCATACAGAAAGAATGAAATACAGATGTTTGATGAATTTTTTGTTCTTTATAAAATGACACCTATCGCATTGGGAAAAAAACGTGTTATGTTTAACATAAATATCCCATTAAAAAATACTACCGCTACTGCAATGGCTCTTACTACTTCTACTACCAACATGGCGATTCAATGATTATTAAGATTGTTCAACAAGTCATTGATAAATGACTAAGTTAAGTCCAAACCAGCTTTAGTTCGCTCCCATTTAATATTTGACCACTTAATATGAATTGACCTTTAATTCTGAGACACTGTACACAATGAGAAAATACGTGGCAAGTTTTTTTTTAAATGTATTCATGATTAATGAAGAAATAGTCCGGACAAGATGTATTATACCAACAATTAAATATTTGACCCCTAACAGTAATAACGACATTTGGGAAAGGGGAAGGGCAATATGAAGTATGGAGTTTAATTTCGGACAAGCAGTATAATTCAAAATTTGGTTCTTAGCTCTAAGTATGACTTTGACAAATGAGTTAGAGACAAGGGGCTCTCACGCGACACACCGGTTTTCGAATAAGGTGATTTTTTTTAATTATTGAATTATGAATGATGAAGTTATAATTCGGAAGAATTCGGATATTTTGACAGCTACACCGAACTCTCCACAAGCTTTCTAGGTAAAGTGCATGATGCTTCTACCCCTTACCCGCATAAAACACATACATATTTTATTAATCCACATGCTATCTTAACTGCTCTGATTAATTTTTCATGGCCATTAACATAAATACTATATCATCTTTAATCCATTGGCCACATGGACCCAGACTACGATCCAGGAAACAACGACCACCGCCACGCCAGTAACGACGACGACGACCGCCTCCACGCCTGCAAGAACGACGACCGCCACCACGCCAGGAAGAACCACGACCGCCACCATGCCAGCAACGATGACGACCGTCACCACGCCAGGAAGAACCACGACCGCCACCATGCCAGCAACGATGTCGACCACCACGCCAGCAAGAACGACGACCGCCACAATGCCAGCAAGAACGACGACCGCCGCCACGCCAGCAACGATGACGACCACCACACCAGCAAGAACGACGACCGCCACCACGCCAGCAACTATGACGACGACCACCACGCCAGCAAGAAAGACGACTACCATCACGCCAACTATGACGACGATGATGTCGCCGACGCATGTATCTGCAAGAAGCGATGCAATTCCAGGATGCCTGATGTTGACGATAAACCAGCTTATCAACAACGACAGGATCGTGCTGCGTTGACTAGAAAGGAGTCGGCGCCAGCAGAAAAAGCAAACAAGAACAGGACACGAAACAATCTCAGAAGTAGGTGAGCTTCGGTCCAAGATTGATATGATGCTGGGCATCCTCGCCCAATTGTCCCAGTTTATCAGACCTACACCCACGGAGCACTCGGTCGTGTCAGAATCCGAGGTCGATGAACCCACGCTATTGATGTCGGATGAGGAGCTGAGGGCGATCCGACCAGTGTCGGCGAACCCCGGAAATTTCGACGCCAAATTGGTGCAGCGCATTTTTCCCGAGCTTTTCACGGACACCAATATCCGAGGCCATTTCAATTAAAACGGTGGTGGCCACAACCGTAAGCAGGCCTTAAGCCCTACGAGAAAGGCGGTCGTGAAGCGGTGTGTAATTAGATTCTTTCCGGAGGTTCAAAATGATGAAGACTATAAGGCACATTGTGTGATAAAAATTAATGAAATTCTGCGCCGTCCAGTAAGGCCACTTCGACAGGATGTCCAGCCTCTGGAACCTCTAGACCCCCTGTCACCTGGAGCACTGGAGGGGTCATTGTTCGATTTTTGACCATCTGTAAATATACAGGGTGTATTTGATGTAGTTTGTTTCTGTATGTATGTCTGTGTGAATGTATGACTGTATAAGTACACGTATTTGTGATGTATACATTTGTCTTTTATGTAAATTTTTATTAAAAATAGATAACAATAAAATAATGCTGGAAATAATTTTTATTAAAAATAGATAACAATAAAATAATGCTGGAAATAAAATGTCAAGCGAATATGCTTATTTGTATTGGTATGTAAATTGTGTGTTAATAAAGTTCATTTTTGATTATCGTGTTTAATTTTCATACATGTTCATGTATGCAACCAAAAAAATCTCACCTGAATGAGCTTAGTTTTCCTTTGCAAATTTGCATAAATTCTACATGTGTATGTACATTTATATTGCGCAGTGATAAGCATCCATTGCAGCGCCGTCATATCATATATTTATTTTTGAGTAATCTAATGCATTATTATAGTGCAATACAATAAGTAAAACACAACATGTACATGTATTTATCACAATAATATTTTTTTATTTATATCGTAATTACAAAGAATATGTATACAAATGCTCACTCGCCAACCGATTTCGATACTTATTTTAACAAACAAGAAAGAAGTAATCGTAATACATGTACACCCACACATGTATTGTGATATTTAATACATAATATTTTGGCTATTGCTATAAGAAACACTTACTTTTTATGTGTTATTTTAATAAATATTTAACAAAATTTCCGTTGATTTTGAGCGTTATAGAGGCTTAAAAAGCACAATTGGGTTGACATCTGCCTCTATAGCCAATCATATCATAAGATGGTGTGCATTTCATGCACTGACATAAACTGTGTTGTTGATGCAGTATGGGGCTGGCCTTGTAGGGTATTGACAGTATAAACTAATTTTGAATGTCGTGTTTAAAGATGTAAATTAGTAATTATTTAACATTAAGCCTAATCTTAATATATGTATTACAACTGATCTTTTCACATGCTTATGTTCTTAAAATATCACTGAATTGAGTACTTACTGCCGATGTTTTGAATTTATATTCGAATCTATACACGTAACAATGTAAACAGGAGGAAGTCACTAAAATAGTCAGAATCAAATTACACGTAACATGTTGATATGTAATTATTGGCAAGCTATACGTACACAAACGAAAAATCATTTCCGAAATTTTAACAAAAACAAACAATTATTTAAATAAACCACAAGTAAATCTTCACGCAGAAACTGTAGAAACAAAACATAAAGTACATCACGCTCAATGTACGACATGTAAAATGATTATGGAACGAGGGTAAACAATAGAAAATTATGACGATTATTAACAATTAAGTTACAATGTATACAAATGTATCAAAACATTCTAGAACTTTGCAAAAAAATAAACGGTCTGCAATATCGAAATATACATGTTCATTCACATTTACCTGTATTTCACCGCGAACCACCGAGGCCGCGGTGGTCCACCACGATCACGGTGGTCCACCGCGATCCACCGTGAGATCGATTTCCCGATAACGCCCGCGGTGTTCAGCTACTTTCGACGCGATCTATCATGATGGAAACACCTTCAGATCGCGGTGATTTTCCACGCTCACAAAAAATTGTCCTCGATGGTAGTGTGGTGGATGGCAGAAATCGCGCTTGACGTAGTGTATGTAATATTGTATATTGGCCCTCTACTGAGTTTCATCAAATCATGTCCCTGGGGTCAATACCGGTCCAAGCCAGGGGTCATATAGATTATATTAAAATTACTTAAAAATTTTCCTCTAAAACCACAATGTACAAAGGTTTAATATAATATACATAACATTGTATTGTTGTTCTCTACAAACTGTATTCAAATAATGCCTCTGGGGTCAAAACTGGCCAAACACCCTGGTCCTATTAAAATTGTGACAACTTGCTACATATAACTACATGCAGCATCATGTTTTATTTGTCGCAACAACGTCTAGTTTTCATTTTCCGATAAACATGCGTCTTATATTGCTTCTCCTAGTACATTGAAGTCTTTTTATTGTCATGACTAAGTGGTTGTCAAGTACAGAAATAATCCATCAATAAAAAATGCACCTGAACCTATTACTGTATGCTGATTAGTTAATAACTTGAATAGCTGAAAGCTAGAAAATCTTATCATGATTTTAGATTAAAAAATTATTTTGGATTTAAAACTTTTGATATTGAAATTTTGACATGAATCGTCATGCTTATGCCTTCCTCATCCTTAAGGTATCTGGGGTTGTACTAAAACTAGGACATATATAGCTTTAAGCATGAGTTTGTACAAATCAGTTGTAATTTTTTCTATACTGAAATGGATTTTCCAAAAGAGAAGTTTGCAAAGGTTGTGGTATTATTAAAGGGACTTGTTCACAGATTGTTGAAATGACAATTTTCTAACTTTTTATCACAGGTCAAAAGAATAAAAACGCTGTAAATCAGGGAGCAGAATACCACTTCTGACATAGACTATACTTAAAATACAGCTTTGTTCATGAATAATCATTATTTGAAATGGATGAAATTATAAGATGCTACAAACGCGAAACTAATATATATTTTTGATTGATTCTGTTGTTTCTGTTAATTTTGTTACAGCACTTGTCTCACTTATATTTAGTATACAATTAAAAAATAATGAAAATATATGTTCAGGATGGCCTTGTGTTAATCCAAAGGACACTTGTTCAAGTTTAAATTTTACCAACATTAAATTAGTGTAAACAATCTGCTTTACATGATTTGGTTTAATTTGTCCACTTATTGTGAGGCGATCATTACTCATTGAATGGTAGTTTAGATTTGCCATATGATACTGTTTACATTGATTTTCAACTTGCAAATTTATCAGGACAGCCGAAATAACTTATTCAGACACAAACATAGTAAATGCATTAAAAAGTAATATAATATTTTCAACTGCTCACCAAAAATATGCTATAATGTAAAGCCCTTGTTTGAAGAAGCAGTGGTTTATTGTTTGCACCTGTCCGTTGGTTGGTCAGTCGATAGATAGGTCTCTAACCCTTTGAGCGCTGGAACCGGATTTTGAAGGCCTTTGCAAACAGTTTGGATCCAGNTTTTGAAAAAAAAAAAAAATGCTAATTTTAGAAATTTAGCAGACAACATTTTAGCAGACGACAAATTTCCCAGCATGCAAAGGGTTAAACTATTCTTTTTAGCACCATATCGAGACTATGCTTGAACCTACAACCATGGAAATTGGTATGATTTTAATTTTGGAGGAGAAGAAGAAGATGTCTATCCATTTTTAGGTCAACAAGTCAAAGGTCCAAGGGTGTTGTCACAGTAAATTTGTTTCCGCAGATATCTTAAGAATGCTTTGACCTACATGTACAATCATGCAAATTGGTATAGTTGTTACATGGGAGAAATTGTTAGGTTTTGGATGCCTCTTGATTCACAGGTGAACAGGTCACAAGACAAGATGCTTAACATAAAATTTGTTTCTGCGCTATATTTTGAGTACATCATGCTTAATTATTTGTAAAGTGGTTCCACCTGAAAGGGAAAAAAAAACGGTTTTAATTTTGAGGTCACAAGGGCAAATGTCAAGGTCACATGAGCTTGTATTAAGACATCCGATTCTACATGATATCTGGAGAATGCTTTTACCTGCGATCATCTAAAGTGGTACGCTAGTCACAATATTTTGAGAACGCTTTGACCAACTATCATGCAAACTGGTGTAGAGTGGTTACTTGGGCGGAATGGAAGGCACATATTAAGTTTTTGTTCATCAGAACAAAGGTCAAGGTCACAGTAACTTGTATTATGACATTTGTTTCTCACAATATCTAGAAAATGCTGTGGTCATCAAATTGGTATGCTGGTAACTTGGGAAGAAGGAAAGATACCTATTGATTTTGAGGTAAACGGGTAAAGATCAAGGTAACAATGGCCTTTAACATGAACATTTTTTCCACACTATATATAGACAATGCTTAGGATCATATAAATAAGTATGCTGGTGACAAATGATGACCCCTAAATATTGACAAAAGAGATCAATGTTCAAGGTCATAGGGGCGAATTTGATGCAAGTCGTGGGGCTTACATGTTTTACAAACATCTCTTGTAAAATAAGAATGGAGTTGATTTTCATTCTTCTCATGAACGATCATTTGATATAAGAAATGCAAACACTTATCCCAAAGGGTCATGGAGCTATAGATATATTCTCTTTTGTCCACTTTATATGCCATGTAGTTAAATGTAGTTTTGAACATTACATGTGCCTCTGTCCGTCTTGCCAATGACTTTTGCAGATTTGAACTGAAGGTTTTCATATAATAAATAATTGTCTTTTATACCTTATGATAAAATTTGGCATTTCTGCAGTGAAATAACAGCATTGAAAATAAACAAATTGTTATTTTCACCGGTGAAAATAAAACATTTTCGCTGGAATAATGACGTCATTTTGTCAACAATATGACGTTATTTCGTCAACAAAATGACGTCATTTCAATGTATTGAGGCACGCCACAGGAGAAAGGGTAACTTTTCAGCGAAAGGGAAACAGCTGTTAAATATTTTCTTGAAAAAGGGGCATAAAAGGAACAGAAAATTTGTTCCAGTCAGTGTGAGATCGTTTGTTATTTCACTCGTGATCATAGAAAAATAATATTTTCACTCCTGGCTGCGCCACTCGTGAAAATATATTTTCTATGATCACTCGTGAAATAACAAATGATCTAACTCTGACATGAACAAATATCCTCTATATATTATTAACATCTCAGTGACTTAGTGGTTAGGATATCGAAATTAGATTCGAGTCTTGCACAGGACCTGTTCTGTTCTTATTTTTGCTGGTTACCTACCCTACTATAAGGCCACATATTGTGTAGTCCGAAGGCTTTATACCATACACTGATGTGCACAGAAAAGGGACTTCTTTTTATGTTTTTATTGTGTTGTTTAACAAAGATGACATTGTTGTGTAGAACACTCAGTTAATATTGCATACTAGAAATATTCCAGTACCTGCCCTCATGAATTACAGATGTTTGAACGGTGTACAAGAAATAGCCAGGCTGAAGATAGCTTGTACAATAAGGTGACTGTGATGTAGCCTGAACTGCCTTGAAGCCTTTACTAATGACCTTTCAGTGGACATAGCCTAAATTTTAGTGTTACCTTGACTGAGTGACCATTCACATGACATAGTAGAAACTTCACTATAGCCTTGACTGAGTGACAATTTTCTAGACAGTCTAAATTGCATTTTAGCCTTGACTAAGTGAGCATTCAAAATACATAGCCAAAATTGCATTTTACCCTTGACCAAGTGACCTTTCATTGAACATAGTACAAACTTCTCTGTAGCCTTGACTGATTGATCATTCACTTGGCATAGCCTTAACTTCATTGTAGCCTTGAGCAAGTGGCCCTTCACAAGACCTAGCTTAAATTGCAGTGTAGGCTTGACTGATCATTCAATTGACATAACCTTAACAACATTTAAGCCTTGACTGAGTGATTATTCACTTGACATAGCCTAAACTTCATTGTAGCCTTGACTGAGTGACCATTCATTAGGCATAATACAAACTTCATTGAAGACTTTACTGAGTGACCATTCATTAGACATAGTACAAACTTCATTGTAGCCTTGACTGAGTGACCATTCATTAGACATAGTACAAACTATATTGTAGACTTGACTGAGTGACCATTAGCAATAGTTTAAACTTAATTGTAGCCTTTCCTTAACATAGCCTAAACTTCACTGTAGCCTTGACTGAATGACCATTCACTAGACAAAGCCTTAACTTCACTGTAGCCTTGACTGAGTGACCATTCACGAGACAAAGCCTAAACTTCATCATAGCCTTGACTGAATGACCATTCACTGGACAAAGCCTTAACTGCACAGTAGCCTTGACTGAGTGACCATTTTATTGACATAGCATAAACTTCACTGTAGCCTTGACTGAGTGACCATTCACTGGACAAAGCCTTAACTTCACAGTAGCCTTGACTAAGTGACCATTAATTAGACAAAGCCTTAACCTCATTGTGGCCTCGACTGAGCGACCATTCACTAGAAACAGCCTAAACTTCAGCATGGCCTTGACTGAGTGACCATTCACTAGACATAAGCCAGACTTCATTGTAGACTTGACTGAGTGACCATTCACTAGACATAGCCGTAACTTCAGCATAGCCTATCACTAGACATAGCCCAAACTTCATTGTAGCCTTGACTAAGTGACTATTCACTAGACATAGCCTAAATGTCAGTATTGCCATGACTCAGTGACCATTCACTAGACATAACCTAAACTTCAACATAGCCATGACTGAGTGATCATTCACTAGACATAGCCTAAACTTCAGTATAGCCATGACTGAGTGATCATTCTCTAGACAAAGCCTAAACTTCAGCATAGAAATGACTGAGTGACCATTCACAAGGCATATCCTAAACTTCAGCAAAGCCTTGACTGAGTGATCATTCACTAGATATAGCCTTAACTTCAGCAAAGCCTTGACTGAGTGATCATTCACTAGATATAGCCTTAACTTCAGCTAAGCCATGACTGAGTGACCATTCACTTAACATAGCCTAAACTTTAGTATAGCCATGAGTGAGTGAACATTCACTAGACATAGCCTTAACTTCAACATAGCCATGACGGAGTGACCATTCGCTAGACATAGCCTTAACTTCAGCATAGCCATGACTAAGTGACCATTCACTGGACATAGCCTTAACTTCAGCATAGCCATGATTGAGTGAACATTCACTGGACATAGCCTTAACTTCAGCATAGCCATGACTGAGTGAACATTCACTAGACATAACCTTAACTTCAGCATAGCCATCATTGAGTGAACATTCACTGGACATAGCCTTTACTTCAGCATAGCCATGACTGAGTGAACATTCACTGGACATAGCCTTTTCTTCAGCATAGCCATGATTGAGTGACCATTCACTGGGCATAGCCTTTACTTCAGCATAGACATGACTGAGTGAACATTCACTGGACATAGCCTTTACTTCAGCATAGCCATGACTCAGAGTGACCATTCACTGGATATAGCCTGAACTTCAGCATAGCAATGCTTGAGTGAACATTCACTAGACATAGCCTTAACTTCAGCATAGCCATGATTGAGTGAACATTCACTAGACATAGCCTTAACTTCAGCATAGCAATGACAGAATGACCATTCACTAGACATAGCCTTAACTTCAGCATAGCCATGACTGAGTGACCATTCACTAGTCAAAGCCTTAACTTCAGCATAGCCATGACTGAGAGACCATTCACTAGACATAGCCTTAACTTCAGCATAGCCTTGACTGAGTGACCATTCACTGGACATAGCCTTAACTTCAGCATAGCCTTGACTGAGTGACCATTCACTAGACATAGCCTAAACTTCAGCATAGCCTTGACTGAGTGAACATTCACTAGACAGCGCCTTAACTTCAGCATAGCCATGACTGAGTGACCATTCACTGGACATAGCCTTTACTTCAGCATAGCAATGACTGAGTGACCATTCACAAGTCACTGAGCATATCCTTAATAGCATAGCATCGTTGACTGAGTGACCACTGAATTGGACTTCTGCTGTTGTTGCATGAAAAAAATACATTCCATTTGATATTTTTCCAGATTTTTTTTACGTAATGCTTTGATGGCCCGTTTAAAATGTTTGTTTTATTGTTTGAATGTTCATCTACCTTTGACTAGTTTTCCGTTACCTAATTTACCCACTTTGAAAATAATTTGTTCTTAACATGTCTTTACCAGTTATGTGCTCCATGACCCTGACAGTGATATCAATGCAGCCAATAATGTGAATTGTGTTGCCTTGTTCTTTGAAACTCAAAATATTTTTCTGAGAGCAAATGCACAGGAATCTAAGGAATGTAATATTTAGTTTTTACATGTCACAATACAAAACTTATGACAAAATTGTAAAAATAAAATATTCAAACTCATTCCTTAAAAATGTTAGCATTGAAAATAAAAACTATTTCAAACTTAGACTTACTTTGTTATAAAGTACAAAACAATCATGTTTTTTTCTCTGTATTCTAGTTTGTGTGCTTTATTCAAATTACGATTAAAATCATACATTGTATCTCACATACATTAATCCTTTGTTATGACGAGTTTAAGTCCGTAAACTGCGATATATATCAAGAGTATATGGACCGGTCACTTTTTTTTGGATTGCATGTGCAAAATATTGCCAATTGACATAACCGCCTGTTTTGCACACAGTTTCACAGCCACTGTACTGTACATGGTGCTTTATTGTATTTCGATGCAATTACTTAAAACTGAAAAAAATCGTATTAATGAGTATTGACAAATACTTTTTGGACGTAACCAGTTTCAAAATGTGAATATGATATGGATTTTACAAATGTTAATATGTTCTATATTATAACTTACCTGGAGAGTAACACAATTGTTGTTGTAGTGTATGTTGTTATTATCGTTGATTATACACTGGTGGATACTAAGGATGAAAATGTTTGGTACAATATAAGAAATAGAAAACCCCATTTCAAGTCCAATGGTATAAAAGTGACCAGCAAGTCATCCCCAGCTGTATTTGGACCTCAACCTTTGGCTTTGGTCAATATACTATTAAGGCTCCCTGGCTGGTCACTTTTTTGCCATACCAGTTGGGTTTCTATTTCTGAATGAGAAATTGGTAATAAATCTTTTTCTCTATTTTTTTTGTTTATAAATTTTGTTCTATGAATTTTTAGTCATAATCCATAATAGATTAATTTCTCTTCTTGACTTATGAATCATTTGTATAAAAAATTATGTACATGATTTTTCTTTCAGTTTTTCAAAGAAGAACTGCAGAACACTGATGGTTTCGAGAGGCAGTCTATATTTCATGGGAAAGATGACAAAATAAGTGTGGAAGACCTTTGGAACGCTTGGAAAAAGTCAAAAGGTAACTGCACTCTAAGCAGAAACTTGTTAACTCCACTCTGAATGAAATCTCAAATGAAGGTCAGGCAAGTAAAGCTTTTAAAATACGAGACCGGCTAGGCGATTGCTTTTTTCTGGTTAAGAAATATCACTCTGATGCAAAAACTTTTGACACACCAAAAGAAAGTTAAAAAAAGAAATAACTTATTCATTTGGACAATTTGAAGGACATCGGTTCCACAGTCAAATAATTGTGGCGTGTTTTGAGAAAACTGGGCAAAATGCTTGTGCATAAAGTGTCATCCCAGATTAGCCTGTGCAGTCCGCACAGGCTAATCAGGGACGACACTTTCTGCCTTAACTGGATTTTTCCTAAGAAGAGACATCATTTAAATGAAAAATTCCATTAAAGCGGAAATTGTCGTCCCTGATTAGCCTGTGCGGACTGCACAGGCTAATCTGGGATGACCTTTTATGCACAAGCATTTTGCCCAGTTTTCTCAGAACATGCCACAATTGTCTAATTTGGCTGTGCGAAATGCACTCTGTATGTGAATGATGCTGCTTAAATCTAATAGATAATTAAAGTATTCATTCAGTGAAAACACTTTTAGATAGTGCTTTCTTATTAGAATTTAATTTAATTTGGATCATTTGTTAATCAAGCGTGACCTTCAACAAAAAGGTCATGGTTGCTTATTATCAGAATGACATCAGAAAGAATGTTGTGGTATAATACACAGGACATTAGAAGTCGTTGGCTTCGTTTTTCTGTAACAAAATTGATGTTTGGAAAATAGCTCTTTGGGATTTTTATGTCCCTCAGTCTATACTGGGGGACATATTGTTTTTGCCCTGTCTGTTTATTTGTTGGTTTGTTTGTTGGTTTGCACAAACTTTAACATTGGCCATAACTTTTGCAATATTGAAGGTAGCAACTTGATATTTGGCATGCATGTGTATCTCATGGAGCTGCACATTTTGAGTGGTGAAAGGTCAAGGTCATCCTTCAAGGTCAAAGGTCAAATATATGCGTCAAAATCGCTCAAAAGGGGACATAGTGTTTCACAAACACATCACTTGTTAATTTTTGGTTTGAGCTTCCCATGAAATACATAATAATAAATGTCAGACGAATATTACTGGTTTTGCGGTTTGTTGGATATTTTCCTTTATATAATAATACTTAAACTCATAGAATACACAATATATAGATATTAATTTACACTTTTGCATGCTACGATGATTTATGATTAATGTGTTTGAATGCATATTTTTGTTACAATATATGCTAAAAATGGATGTTGTTTTTCCATTCCATAATATAACTTCTCTTCACATTTAACAAAATTAATGCATTCATAATTTCATAGTTATTAGCTGTATTTGTAGCGTTGTTGATAACATCACGTATTTACGGCCCATGCGTAATACTAAGAAAATCATTCTGTTAGCCTTGACCTGATTTCATGACTAAAGACGTCTAAATGTCAGAATACTCTCTAGAACATGGTATGTAACTGGGATAGGAGCCAACAGTCTGTATAGTACAAGATGTGATCACAGACTGCTGCTAGAAATCGTGTTCAGATTCATGGGGTTCATTTGTATAAGTAAAACTTGTACCACAGTAAAAGCTAGGAACTAGAACAAGATGGTTTAATTGGAATAATGTGTGATAGTTAGCCAGTAAAAACAGCATCAGACTTGTCAGACAGGCCAAGACTTGTAAACATACTTGAGCATTCAGTGTTACACATTCATAGTCGGTCATCTCTAGCTTTCGTCATCGTATTCACCATTTAGTTTAGCTTACATAAAGGTTGCTATAACATTGAACTTATATTGAAGTTTTTCCAGAACAATGAGAAATGTAAAGTTTAAACACAGCCATTATTATGTTATAATATTATTATTTCACCATTTTAACAAATAATGGCTATTTTTTGTATTGTTGGGAATTTATTTTTGTGTTTGTTTTTATCTCACCTGAGAGCTGAGTGTGAGCTATTTTGGTCAGTCTTTGTCTGGCATTGTGTGTCTTGTGTCATGCCAGGTAAACTTTTACCACTCGAGAGGGCAGATTTTAAGCTCTTTTATTCACCAAATGTGGCGTGTTCTGAGAAAACTGGGCATAATGCTTGTGCGTAAATTGTCATCCCAGATTAGCCTGTGCAGTCCGCACAGGCTGATCAGGGACGACAATTTCCGCTTTTATGGAATTTTTAGTTTAAATTTTGTCTCTTCTCAGGAAAAATCCAGTTAGGCGGAAAGTGTCATCCCTGATTAGTCCGCACAGGCTAATCTGGGATGACACTTTACGCACAAGCATTTTGCCCAGTTTTCTCAGAACACGCCACAAATAGTCCAGCTTCATGTATACTATACATCTGAATGTCGGCATCCGCCTAATGCTCTGGTTTAGGTACCCCTGCAAAATGTTCTATAACTGTTCTATAACATTTCTAGAATTGTACTGGAACTAATGACTAGAAGTGTTCTGGAATCATCCTTAAAATGCTCTAGAACGATTTAGAATAGTTGTTGAACGTTAAATGAGAATAATTTCTTGAACAATTTGTTCTAAAACAGTTCTGAAGGTTTGTTCTAGAACAATTCTTGAACTATCGTTCTAGAACTATTCCAGATTTTTTCTTGAATAAATTTCCAGAACTGTTATAGAATTGTTCTAGAAAAGTTTCTCATTTAACGTTCAACAACTGTTCCGGAATAATTCTAGAACATTTTCAGTATGATTACAGAACAGTTCTAGTCGGTGTGTTCCAGTACAATTCTAGAAATGTTTTAGAACAGTTCCGAAGAATTGCTTCAAATAGGTCTGGAACAAACGTTCTAGAAAAGTTCTGAAAATGTCCTTGAACAGTTCTAGGACTTTGTTCCACTCACAACCTGTCCCATGGAATGCTCTAAAATAAAAAAAGGATATTTAGTTGTAATTTTATTATGCAAGTCATATGACCATGGTCTACCTGGGTATACCATGGTCATATGGCCTTCATTTTGCCTGGGCTTGCAGTCATTTACAGGCTATTTTAAACTTGAATAGGTCTTTACTTCTATGTCCTTAAGTTTAACATGACATGCCCTTAACTCTTTTACATTCCATTCCAAATAATTTCCACACTAGTACAAGTTATATGAAATAAAATTTGATGCACACACTGGAAATACCAAATAACTGGAAATGCAATGTGAACAAGAGATGTGTTTGTGTTTGGAATATTATGTGTCCAGGGCCATTGAATTACTGAAAGAACTTAAAGATAAAATTCAACATTGTAATAAAATCATTTGAATTGCTGACACTTCATCGACATGTTGGCGAACAGTTAATGAGTATGAAATGATTGGTTATGCTTATGATTATGTTGATGACAAAAACATTCATAAAGCAGAGGAAAAAGTGATACAATGTAGCAAAAATTGGGAAACATAGGTGAACACAGTGCCAAAGAAGTTAAAATGGAACCAATGGCTGATCAGTTTAGCCGGTAATTTATTAAAGACTTACATTTCCAAATATAACATAAACCATGTGTCTTCATTCAGCTTGCCCGTTTCAACTTCCTGTGCACACAATATTCTTCCTTTGTAAAAACAGCAATGGTTCTAGACCTGTTCTATATGTGTTCTTATTCCCCATTAGAACTTTTGTAGAACTTACTGGTTCTTAAAGAGTTCTAAATGTGTTCTAGAACTACAGTTTAGAACATTTTTAGAAATTTCTTGAACTTATTTTGTTCTAGAAATGTTCTAAAAATGTTCTTGTATATTATTGGAACAGTTTCAGAACTAAGCCTTGTTCCACAAATGTCTGGAATTATTCTAGAAAACACTTCTGGAACAATTCCAGAACATAAGTTCTAGAACGCGAATATGGAACATTCTAGAACTGTTCTTGATGTTCTAGAACAGTTCCAGAACCGTTCCAATTTCTAGAACAAATTTTCGCAGGGG
>VMBQ01000703.1:0-47792 GCA_007657795.1 Dreissena rostriformis | reverse complement strand
ATTTTTTTTCAAAGAATACTATCAGAATAGCAAACAGTTTGGATCCTGATGAGACGCCACGTTCTGTGGCGTCTCATCTGGATCCAAACTGTTTGCAAAGGCCTTCAAAATCCGGTTCCAGCGCTTAAAGGGTTAATCAATCACAATACATGTATTGCAATATCTAATAATAATTTTATGTCAGTAAATAGAAAACAGAAATTAAATGGTGATTCTCTTAAATGGGCAGTTAGGTACCAGCATGGGTATCTCTAAAAATATCAGAATTGGTATTGTCAGTTTCAATTTCAACAATATCCAACCTTATTCATATATTACAGGGAACAATATCCCGTTTGCCTGGCTTCCGAATTGGAAGTAAAGGGACTTGTTGACAGATTGTTGAAATGACAGCTTTCCAACTTTTTGTCACATATTTAAACAAATAAATGAGGAGCGAGTTAACCCTTTGCATGCTGGGAAATTTGTCATCTGCTAAAATGTCGTCTGCTGAATTTCTAAAATTAGCATTTTCTTCACTTTTTTTCAAAGAATACTATGAGAATAGCAAACAGTTTGGATCCTGATGAGACGCCACGTTCTGTGGCGTCTCATCTGGATCCAAACTGTTTGCAAAGACCTTCTAAATCCGGTTCCAGCACTGTAAGAGTTAACACTCATGACATAGGCTCATACTAAAAATATAGCGTTGTATATGAATAATCATCATTTGAAATTGATTAATTTTTAATAAAACGTTAACAAACTGGAAACAATTCTATAATTTCGATTTTTTCTGTTGTTTTTGTTAAATTCAATAACAACCCATAGTTCATTAATTTTAAGAATCAAATGCATGCAAACATATAATAGTCCACATTTAAGTGGTTTAGGCGTTAGCCTTTAAATCCATAAGACAGTGGTTTGAGCCCCAAATAGAAGCAAACTTTTGTCTTGTTTTTTCTTTCATAACCCTTTGCATGCTGGGAAATTTGTCGTCTGCTAAAATGTTGTCTGCTAAATTTCTAAAATTAGCATTTTCTTCAATTTTTTTTCAAAGAATACTATCAGAATAGCAAACAGTTTGGATCCTGATGAGACGCCACGTTTTGTGGCGTCTCATCTGGATCCAAACTGTTTGCAAAGGCCTTCAAAATCCGGTTCCAGCGCTCAAAGGGTTAAATTATGTTCTTGTTATTAAAATTGAGCTTTACAGTTCCAATATTTAAATCTAATAATTTTAAGGCATTTACTGACACTCTTTAAAAGAATATCCCAATCTGTCAACAGGTCCCTTTAAAACTGTTAAGAAGTTGAATGCCAAAAGTTTTTATTTAATTATTTTATGTGTAAATGCATCCCATGTGCATTGAAGTGTATATAATTTTTTTAGTAGATGACAAATACCACAAGTGATCTCTGTCTGGAGAGAGTGTTTTTTTTTGTTTTTTTTTTATGCATGAATGTGTCACATCATCCAGTTTGCATTTTGAAATAGAAAAGTCAGTTAATCTAAACAAGCATTGAATTTATAGAAATCTTAAATTATTTTCAAGTCTTGAATAATTAAACTTAAAAACGTGTTCCCCTACACACCCCTCCCCTAATAACACATATGCACATCATAAGAGATCTAAACATCTTGTTTTGCATAAATATCATAGGCAGTTCAGGGGTATTGTAAATATGTGTCGTGTTCTGAGATATACTGGGCATAATGCTTGTGTGTAAATTGTCATCCCAGATTAGCCTGTGCAGTCCGCACAAGCTAGTCAGGGACGACAATTTCCGCTTTTATGGAATTTTTGGTTTAAATGATGTCTCTTGTTAGCGAAAATCCAGTTTAGGCGGAAAGTGTCGTCCCAGATTAGCCTGTGCGGACTGCACAGGCTAATCTGGGATGACACTTTACGCACAAGCATTATGCCCAGTTTACTCAGAACACGACACATATTGCTACCAGAGGAGAGTAATGTGATCAAAGGCCGAACGTCAAGATTGACATTCATCTTTTAGGGAGCAATATTTACTATGCCTCAAAATATGCCCATGATATTAATGTTATTATTCTGAACAAACATACTTTTATTTAAACAACAAACCAGTCATAGGTGCAGATTTAATTGGGTATTCAAGTGCTCGTCAGCGTTGATTGTTGTTTATGTAAGCGCCCGCCAATTATTACCTCTTACAGATGTTTCGGAAAACCTGTGTTACTATGTTTAGGCCCATGTACGTGGTATATTAAATAATATAGCCCAAGCTGGATTTTTTTACATTTCAATGTCATGACATATTAAAATTATGCAATGATGGGTTTAAGAAAATGTAACATGGGGAAAATGAAATATTTTATTGCAATATTTTTCGTATTGTCATATCCTGGATTGCATCCTGATTTACATCACATCCTAAAATCAAAATTAATATTGTTTATAGGCATCAGCTGCAAAACATAATTTCATCTTAAAGTATCAGTATTTGAAATCATGTTGATTTAAAGTGAGAAAATATTTAATATGTGATCAGTCAATCAACTGTATATCTTGTATATTTAACATTTGATAATGCATCTTCTGTGATCTAGTAAGTGTGTATGTATGGGAGTGTGGAGGGTGGGGGTGAAACTTGGTGTTTTTGGTTTCATGAAAAAATGTTATAAATAATTATTGAATAAATTTGTTGCCAAAGAATAACAAATCTTTTTACTGCAATGTAGTTCATTTTGAATTGCAAATTTGATAACGATTAACAGCCTTAACACTTTGCATGATGGGAAATTTGTCGTATGCTAAAATATTGTCTGCTGAATTTCTAAAATTAGCATTTTCTTCGATTTTTTTTTCAAAGAATACTATCAGAATAGCAAACAGTTTGGATCCTGATGAGATGCCACGTTCTGTAACGTGGCGTCTCATCTGGATCCAAACAGTTTGCAAAGGCCTTCAAAATTCGGTTCCAGCGCTGTAAGAGTTAATGTGATGTAAAGGGCGGATTTGTCATCTTCAGGATGGAATAAAGCAGGGTGTAACAGATGCCTTGACCACAATATAGATAGGTACCTATATCAAGGTTTGAGGGTGAAACCCCATCTGCTGAATTTTTCAGTATCAGATACATTAGTAAGCACACAACCGTCAATCTTGAGAATAAGGATATATTGACTCAGATTCAGATTTCGTTTTTGATGTGGTACACAAGAGTGAACAATTACCTGGGTTTATGAGCATGTTTTCATTGGTTGTAATAGTATATTAGGAGTGCAATAAAATACCGGTGACCTTTATCAAGTAGCCTGTGTTTGATATTGATATAGGGTAACAAAATCATATGGTTAAATAGATAAAGATATCTGTAGGCGAAAAAATGATCTCCGCCTGTTACTGTTGATAAATATATAGGCAGATTGATGTCCTTGGAATGTTTGTAACTTAATCTGATGTGAAATCATTTAGTACATAATATTTTCCTTCTTTAAAAAGTCTTCATAATGAATGCTGTTTAAATCCAGTGGCCATGACAACCATCATTTTACATGCATCTCTGCCACTGTTAACATTGTTACTTGCTTTATCCGACATATGAAATGGCGTGTACAACCTATTCGACTATTAACTGGTGAGCTGTGTCATTCAAAAATGCGTATGCAATGTGAGGTCAGCGTTGCTCCATACCCGCCTGCGCATCTGCACAATCTGGTGAGGAGCTACCCTGTCTGCTAATGAGACCAGGAAACGTTTCATGACTATTGCAGACAGCAAAGCTCTTGACCAGACTGCATGATTGCCCTGGCTGGCCTGGAGCCTCGCTGGCCGCACAAGGCATAAGACCCTTTTTCACATGACGCAGCTCTGGTATTATTAGAAGTTTAAGATAACAATCACTATCAATACTTTATACTGTGGGTAATTAAGCATCTCATGTATACTTTACAGCCACAGAGAGCGGCAGAGCGAAAAGATAAATTGATGATTGTAAAAATATTTATTTGATCACAGATTTGATAAATCTTTAAATGTCAGTCAATAAAATCATATAAACCCACACGAAGATGTTTCTATTATTTTGGTTTACCAGTCATCACCTTGTACAAAGATGTGGGTCCTGCCTTATAAGATATTAAATCCATGCTTTAATTTATTTTACATTTTAAATCAATTTTGCAGGTTAAAACGTCTTTATGAGTATGAACCTGAAATATAAAAAAAACATGTTAAACGAAAGAAATGAATAAAATTACTGAAAAAGATTTATCATACATAAGATGCATAGAATTCACATGTATGCTTCTTAAAAAATTGTATTCTAAATGTTGATAAAAAATATGCCTATTTTTTCATTTTGAAAATAATTAAAGTAAAAGATTTGCTAATTAATTATGTTGTTTGATGCTAGCCAATTATGTTTCGGTTTGTGGTGTCCAAGTGCAAATGGTGTTCACTAACAACGGGTGAATCTTCCAGGGACACCCAGCCTCGGCTCCAGGCACGAAACAGACTTTAGAGTGTCTCAATAAGCCAAAGGCATTAGATGTTATTGAGCAAACATATTGAGCCTTACTGTAGTAAAATGGAGCTGAATGGATGTACGTAAATAGTCATCCCAGATTTGCCTGTGCAGTCAGCACAGGCTTATCAGGGACGACACTTTCCGCCTTAACTGGATTTTCGCTATAAAAAGAAAATTACTTTTAACGAAAAATACCATAAAAGCGGACGGAAAGTGTTGTCCTTAACTAGCCTGACGACACTTCACCATCATGTATTCAGTTTTTCCAGTTTTTCGTAGAGCGAGGCTCATAAATATATAGATAGAAGATAAACCTAGAATAACCCTTTGCATGCTGGGAAATTTGTCATCTGCTAAAATGTTGTCTGCTGAATTTCTAAAATTAGCATTTTCTTTGATTTTTTTTCTAAGACCACTATCAGAATAGCAAACACGTTCTGTGGCGTCTCATCTGGATCCAAACTGTTTGCAAAGGCCTTCAAAATCCGGTTCCAGCGCTCAAAGGGTTAATGTACATGTTTTTTTTTACTGTATATTTCCAGGGTGGCCGCCAATGCCAACCATTATCTCAGCCAGAACCTGGGTATCCGTAACCCCGTCAACAAGAAGAAGCTGTCCCTTAAAGCCATGGACGTTGTATTGTTTGGGCCTATGAATAGTATGACATTCTCTATTATAAGTTACACTGTTGGAATCTGAGGATGTATTTGGGGATGTCACGGATTGGATTCCCACGTTTTTTTTTAGATCTCCCCAAAAGACACCAAGTACTGGTTCCACCCAGGAAAAGGACTCAAGAGCGTTTCGATAAGCCTCTGGCTTTCGATGCAACGAGCTAAAATAAAAAGGTTTAAACTAATTATGTATCTCACTGACAACTGTTGACCAATGGTTTTTCTTGATATCACTAGANGGGATGACAATTTACGCACAAGCATTTTGCCCAGTTTTCTCAGAACACGACACATATGTGTAATATAAAAAAATACTTAATGTCTGTAATAATGTAAAAATTATCACTAGAAAATTCAATTTGTAGGATAACTGGTATTCTATTGATTCTTGTCAATCGTTCATTTTCTGTTAGTTGAGACATTAAATTGTGAAACCAACTACTTCCGTGTAAAGTCGTAAAAGCAGATATTAAAAGTATGTTTCGTGGAAAAGGATAATATGTCAGTTATAAAATTCTCTATGGAGACATTTTTATTTTAAGGGCATCTTTCATCAAATTAACTGGAGTTGTTTTAGTGGAAGTAACAAACGCTGATTGTTTAAACTTTTTTTAAAGACGACAGCATTAAAATGTACTATCAAAACCTTTCACGCAAAGTGCTTAATATTTTATTATAAGTATTGCTCCTTTATAAGAGATTTTGAAAGAAGACATCTTAAACTTAAAATATATTAACTAATGATTGCAATTATTTCTTTGTGGTTCATTTGAGAACGAAACAATTTTGTTTATATGAGCCACGTTCTGGGAAAACTGGACTTAATGCATGTGCGTAAAGTCTCGTCCCAGATAAGACTGTGCAGTCTGCACATGCTAATTAGAGACGACACTTTCCGCCTAGACTACACATGAAATAAGATGACTGTATTTATGTTAGTATGTGAATGAGTTTACTACAAGCTTTTCTTAATTGTTACCTATTTTTGTACATTTGAACTCTTTTGTGTGCTAACATCTAAAAGTATCAAATGCCATATGGCATTTCTGGCAACTGTGGGCACCCTTGTTTGTGAAGCAGGAACTTTAAATTTTCAAGGTTACCCTAAACATAATAATTATTCAAAGATTTATGTTCCAACTGCCTTTTTTAAAAATTGTGTGAAAAAAGACTTGTGACTAAAGATTGTAATTTTTCTGGTTTTCCGAGGGATGATGACATCACATGTGTGTCTATATTTTCTTTTCTTCTTCTAAATATATTGTACAAGATCCTGTTCTGGGGCATTGGCGTACAAGAAAAACGGTTTAAAAATCATTAAAATCAATTTGTTAGCAATCCTGATAAATTAGCTTAGGGAAAAAAACTGTATTTTCATGAATGATGAGCCTAATATAGTTTCGCTCTTGTACATTATTTCCAATTTTCACATTTCTCACGAAACTTGTTTCTTTATAAAATTAGGGACATTTCATCGGCAGTAAGGCGATCAGTGGAAGAAGAAGTAAACGTTAAGAATGAAAGGAGATAATAGCAGTACAGTCATACAAGTGTGCAATTTTAATGAGCGTTTCTTTGTTGATCATCAATGCATGTTCCTTTATGAAAGCTTTTTCAATTAATAGATAAAGTGTTATAGATAGTTTCATAGTTTGCTTCTTTTTTATTTACCCTAAAAATACATTTTTGATCCAACTGATTAAACACAACTTCCTGTCTGTTAAGATTCCCTCCCTTTCAGTTGCAATATAGTTGTATATGACTACTATAAACTGAATTTCATCTTTTTAATCACAAGTGTGTGAATTCTGTATACAATTAGGGGAGATTGAATATCAATGTCTTTTTCCTTGAATGATGTTTTTGCAAAATCTCACCCTTGTTGAAGCAAAATCTCACCACTGTAGATAATTACAGTTAAATGTTTTTGTATTTTTCGTGACCGTTCGTTTGGCCTACTTTGAAAAGTCGAACTTAATTTCCTGTGACTGTATACCTGTGACTTATTCAAAGAGGGAACAACTGTGCAGTGCCTTCAGCGCTTTGATGTTTCTATGTAAATATCATGCAAACAAACCTTTTCTACTTCACAGAGCCACATAACATACTGAAGGACATCCTGCTGGCACTGTCATTGGTGGTGGCAGCGTGTGGTCTTTGGTTCGCTCATCATCAGAACAAACACGCCAAGGAGCAGCTCCAGAAGATGATGTCTGACCTGGACTCCCTGCAGAAAGCTGAAGAATCATTGGTCGATATGTCCGAAAAGTAATAATCATTGGTCAATATGTCAGAAAAGAAATAATCATATTTTGATATGTCCGAAAAGTCATTATCATTGTTCTATATGTCCGAAAAGTAATAATTATTGGTCGATATGTCCGAAAAGTAAAAATCATATTTTGATATGTCCATAGAGTAATAATCATCTGTCCATATGTCCGAAAAGTAATAATCATTGGTCAATATTTCAGAAAAGTAATAATTATTGGTCAATATTTCAGAAAAGTAATAATCATTGGTCAATATTTCAGAAAAGTAATAATCATTGGTCAATATTTCAGAAAAGTAATATTAAAATAATCATTGGTCAATATTTCAGAAAAGTAATAATAATTGGGTGATATGTCCAAAAGTTATAATCATTGGTCAATGTGTCTGAAAAGTAATATTCATTGGTTGATTTTTTTTTTAAGTAATAATGATTGGTCGATATGTCCGAAAAGTAATAATCATTGGTTGATATGTCGGAAAAGTAATAATCATTGGTCAATATGTCTGAAAAGGAATAATCAAATATATCCGAAAAGTAATAATCATTGGTCGATTTGTTGGAAAAGGAATAATCAAATATATCCTAAAAGTAATAATCATTGGTCGATTTGTCGGAAAAATAATAATCATTGGTCGATATGTCCGAAAAGTAATAATCATTGGTCAATATGTCAGAAAAGTAATAATCATAGTTTGATATGTCTGAAAAGTAATAATCAGTGGTTGATATGTCAGAAAAGTAATAATCATTGGTCGATATGTCTGAAAAGAAATGATCATTGGTTGATATGTGCGGAAAGTAATAATCATTTGTTGATATGTCTGAAAAGTAATAATCATTGGTCAATATGTCTGAAAAGGAATAATCATTGGTCGATATGTCTGAAAAGAAATAATCATTGGTCGATATTTCCGGAAAGTAATAATCATTTGTCAATATGTCTGAAAAGTAATAATCATTGGTTGATATGTCTGAAAAGTAATAATCATTGGTTGATATGTCTGAAAAGAAATAATCATTGGTTGATATTTCTGAAAAGAAATAATAATTGGTTGATACGTCTGAAAAGAAATAATCATTGGTCTATATGTCTGGAAAGTAATAATCATTGGTTGATATGTCCTTAAAGTAATAATCATTGGTTGATATGTCTGGAAAGTAATAATCATTGGTTGATATGTCTGAAAAGTAATAATCATTGGTTGATATGTCTGAAAAGGAATAATCAGTGGTCGATATGTCCTTAAAGTAATAATCATTTGTTGATATGTCTGAAAAGTAATAATCATTGGTCGATATGTCTGAAAAGGAATAATCATTGGTCGATATGTCTGAAAAGAAATAATCATTGGTCGATATTTCTGGAAAGTAATAATCATTTGTCAATATGTCTGAAAAGTTATAATCATTCGTTGATAGGTCTGAAAAGGAATAATCATTGGTCGATATGTCTGAAAAGAAAAAATCATTGGTCGATATTTCCGGAAAGTATTAATCATTTGTCAATATGTCTGAAAAGTTATAATCATTGGTTGATATGTCTGAAAAGTAATAATCATTGGTTGATATGTCTGAAAAGTAATAATGATTGGTTGATATGTCTGAAAAGGAATAATCAGTGGTCGATATGTTCTTAAAGTAATAATCATTGGTCAATTTGTCTGAAAAGGAATTATCATTGGTCGATATGTCAAAAAAGTAATAATCATTGGTCAATATGTTGGAATAGTAAAAAGCAAAGGTCAATATGTTCAAAGTAAGAATCATTGGTAAATAGGTCAGAAAAGTAAGAGACCTTGGTAAATAGGTCAGAAAAGTAAGAAAATTTAGTAAATAGATCAGAAAAGTAAGAAACCTTGGTTAATAGGTCAGAAAAGTAAGAAGCCTTGGTAAATAGGTCAAAAAAGTAAGAGACATTTGTTAATAGGTCAGAAAAGTAAGAAACCTTGGTAAATAGGCCAGACAAGTATGGAACCTTGGTAAATAGGTCAGAAAAGTAAGAAACCTTGGTAAATTGGTCAGAAAAGTAAGAAACCTTGGTAAATTGGTCAGAAAAGTAAGAAACCTTTGTGTATATGTCAGGAAAGTAAGAAACATTATTAAATAGCTCAGAAAAGGAAGAAACATTAGTAAAAAGGTCAGAAAAAGAAGACACATCATACATTTTTTAAGTTGACTGACTTGGGTTTAAAGCATCACTGGTCAAAGACAAAAGTTATTTTGTTTAGATTTTTTTTTTTAATTATTGTTTATAGTTCAATAAACAATTATGTGGATTGCTGATTTGTAAGAATAAAATCCTGAGGTTGCTAGCTGAGTGGTTTAATTCAAACAGAGTGTTTTATTGGCTGATAAACGGGGATATTGTGAAATTATTTCAATTCCTACATTATCTTACACATATTTTAGCAATTGAAAAGAGAACTGCTGTTGATTATGGTGGGCTATGGATAACAATTTCTGTTTGTGTTTTTCTTTTGGTTGTTTAACAATAATAATTTTGTTCTTTGCGTATAGAACAATACAACGATTCTATTTGACACATAGAGACATTGGAATATCTAAAATATATAATAAAGATCTGTCTTAATCGAAATAGTTAAAAACAAAGAATGAGCAAAACTTTATAAGAGAAATAGGTTTTAACAATTAAAATGAATTCAATTTTCCAAAGAGAATTCAATAGATAAAAAAATATGTGAATTTTGTCCATGCCTGTCATATTTTATTGACTGATTATTGGGGAACAGGTTGAACTTGACTCCTCAGGGACCAATATTTTTCTGGTGTTCTGTTTATTGCCATATTGAGAACAGTTTATCAGCATTTTTGCAGACTGTATTGCAATGTGAGATACCACATGTGCTTTGACTACAGGATACACAGCTGTTTGTGAATATTCTTGTATTGATTTGGACTTGTTTAAATGCTCTACATCTGTTGGAAACTGGAAAAAATGAAACTAAGGAGGGTTCACTTAACAAGACTATTGCCAAGCAATTATGCCCCCTACCGGCTCCACCATTGTCAGATTTTTTTTTCTTTTTTTAATTTGTTGCCATAGCAACCAGAATTTTTGACGTAGGAACAAAATGAAATGATGTGCATAATGTCCATATTGCCATCTATCCATGTTTTTAAGTTTCATGAACAAATATGAAGAACTTTAAAAGTTTTCGCAGGATCCAGAAAAGTGTTACAGACTGACTAACAGACAGACAGACTGACAGAGTGCAAACCATAAGTCCACTCTGGTGAAACCGGTAGGAGACAATTATTGTATTATAATTTAGTCAGGCTTTAACTGAAATGTTGGTGGCTTTATACCTGTCATACACACATGATACTTTTCCTCATTTTTGGTTAGAGATAATTATCTACATATTTTTAATATAATAATAAATCTCCACATTCAATGAAAATGAATCAAAGTTATGGGCAGGCATTTTTAGATTAAGCTGTGGTTTAGACCATGTTTATTAATATATTTGGATCATATATCTTGACAGCTCTGTACTCAGGTATTAGGCCATGAAGACTTAAACTACAAACAATTTAGTCTTGTTCTGGGAAAACTGGGTTTAATGGATGTGCGCAAATTGATGTCCCATAATTAGCCTGTGTAGTCTGCATAGGCTTATCAGAGACTAAACTTTCCTGCTTATATGGATTTTTTTCGTTTAACAGGAGTCTCTTCTAAATGAAAATCCAGTCTAGGCAGAAAGTATCATCCCTTATTAGCGAACTGAACAGGCTTATCTCATAAGACACTACACACATGCATTTAACCCCATTTTCCCAGATTGCAGATCAATTAGATGTTTAAAGGAAATGCAAAGTTGTTTTCATTTTCAGATTACAAAAGGCAGAAAGTGTCCAAAATGAGGTGGTACAAGAAAAAAAAGACATTGAGAGAAAATATCGTGAAGAGATTGAAATAGCAAAGGTAAAATAGACTCAATAAGCTCTTGTGAATAGTGATTGCCCGTTAAATGTTAAGAAAATATCAGGCTTTAATGCAGCGGCTGATTTGAAGCGAAGGTTTTACATTTCAGAGGAAAAAATAAAATCATATTTCATAAATGGGATTTAAACCTTGGTGTATAGAAACTAATTATGTGAAATAGGTGCTTAAATGGAAGGCAACGTAGCACCACATGAATGAATAATCAACAAGCGGGAGTGAATTTGGAATTTTCTACTAGCCTTTGAATATAATTACTACACTTTTAAATCTGATATCAGTTATGGAGTGGGCTGTATGCCCAATAATGACATTCTTTGGCTCGGTCTGATTCGATGACTTTTTACTGCTTAACCAAATTACTGATGCTACATGCTTGTTAGGTAAAACTGACTCAAGGCATGCACTTCTGAAATGTCAAGCAAATGTTTAGCTTTAAAGGCACTTATTCACAGATATGCAAAATTTCCATCAATGTTGTTGATTTCAAAAAGAACTCTACAGTCTTAATAAAGAAGCAAAATCACACACTGTTACATAAATTATACAAAAAATGTTGATGTTAAATCATGCTTTTGATTGATATTTTTCCCCATAATATTTTAATTCATTACCAGTTAGAATAACATGAATGACACAATGAAGGGTCTTTGTCCTTTTTCCAAGATTATTAATTTTTTAGTTAACAGCTTTGTGAAAAAGCCACTACAAGTAAAGCTTTTGTGTCACATGAAGAGAGCCTAAAATGGCCTTGAATAAGTCTGTTTAACCAGTCATGAATAAGTCCCTTTAAATGGCATTGAAAAAAAGTTTTTTAAACCAGTCTTGAATTAGTCCCTTTAAATGGCCTTGAAAAAGTCTCTTAAACCAGTCTTGCGTAAGTCCCTTTTAAGCGCCTTGAAAAAGTCTCTTGAACCAGTCTTGAATAAGTCCCTTTAAATAGCCTTTAATAAGTCTCTAAAACCAGTCACGAATAAGTCCCTTTATTGGCTTTAAATAGCCTTGAATAAGTCTTTTTAACCAGTTTTGAATAAGTTCCGTGAAATAATTGTAAATAAGTCTCTTTAAATAGCCTTGAATAAGACTCTTTAACCAGTAAGGAATAAGTTCCTTAAAATGACCTTGAATAAGTCTCTTTTAACAGTTGTTGAATAAGTCCCGTGAAATAACCTTGAATAAGTCTCTTTAACCAGTTGTTGAATAAGGCCCGTGAAATAACCTTGATTAAGTCTTTTTAAACAGTTAGAAATAAGTTCCTTTGAATGGCCTTGAATGAGTCTCTATTAATAGTTTTTGAATAAGTCGCGTGAAATAACCTTGAATAAGTCTCCTAAAACTGTTATGAATAGGTCCCTTTAAATGGCGTTGGATAATCTCTTTAACCAGGTGGGAATAAGTCCCTTGAAATAACCTTGAATAAGTCTCTATAAATAGCCTTAAATAAGTCTTTATAAAGTTTTGAATAAGTGCCTTTAAATGGCCTTGAATAAGTATTTTTAACCAGTGGTAAATTATGTCCCTTTAAATTGCCTTGAATAAGCCTTTTTAACCAGTCGTGATTAAGTCCCTTTAATTGGCCTTGAATAAGCCTCTTTTACCAGTGTTGAATAAGTCCCTTTTAATGACATTGACCAGTCATGAATGAAACCCTTTTACTGGTCCTGCCCTTTTTCAGGCAGAGGCAGAGCGGTTGAAGCATGAGCGACAGGGCAGCAACCTTGAGGAGTTGTCACGGTTACAGCTGGCCGAAGAGGAACTGGAACAGGTGTGTATGGGATACCATGGTAACAGCATACCGAGTTGGCAACATTGTCAAAAAAGTTCTTCCTCACTGTCCATGGTTCAACTTGTATGGACTAAATAAGCAAAATAGACATCACAGAAACTACAATGTCCAGGACCCAGTTGGAATGTAACATTTAACATGCGCTTCTTTACTTAGTTTCATAGGATCATGAATTTAGGGTCAAAACTGACCACACCGAGGGGTCAAATAGATTATATTGACTTACATAGCAAACTGATTTAAAAAAGGTTTTCTTCTAAAACTGTAAGAAGTAAAGGTTTAATATTATGTATGGTTCTCTACAAACTTTGTTCAAATTATTCCCCTGGGGTCCAAACTTGCCATGCCCCAGGGTCCAATTTTTCATTGTTTCAACTACTATATACATGTACACTTCAACACCGTTATTTCAAACACCGATAATCCGAAGTCACCATTATTTCGAAGTATTTTTAGGGTCCCAATTCTGGTTCTTCTTTGTTTAATGTAAAATTTCAATGTTAATCCGGACTTCGTTAAACCGAAGAAGTCGTTAATTCGAAGTGATTCTGTCGGTCCCAACACTATAATTTGCACCTAATTATCAGCCTTTAATCCGAAGTCAAAACTGCAAAACACTATAATTCGCACCTTATTACAAGTCTTAAATCCGAAGTCAAAACTGCAAAACACTGAGCATAAATTTCACACCTTTGGCGTTTGCGCGTGGCGCGTCAAAAGCCGATAATTACACCTTTGTCGTCTGAGCGTAGCATGTTAATTTTATAATGTCGTCAAAAGCCGATAATTACTATTTATGTAGTTTTGCAATCTTTAGTAACAAACAAACGTGTCACGTTAGGTCTGAGTAAATGTGGTCAAATGAAATATTTGAGGATGACTTGAAGGAGAAGGCCAAGAATTTAACGTCGCAACTTGGCGTTTCTTCTGCAGAATGCGAGTTTTCAAAAATAAAAAGAAGAAAAAGAATCGTTTTACTCCTCCGTTTGTTACAAGTAGAAATCTATTGCTATCTGACTAGTTTACGTTTTTAAGTAAAACAATTATTAATAGTAGCCTGTAACCAAACCATGCGAATTCCAAAATGTTTTATTTTTACAGAATTAAAGAAGTCTTCTGTCAAATGTTTATTTCGCATTATCGTTAATTCAAAGTTTTTTTAACGGTCCCGACAACTTCGAAATAACGGTGTTGAAGTGTATTACAAGGTCCAGTCACAACTCACTACATATTATGACATGTCACATCTGTGGGTATTTATTACTTAAAATTCCCCTATGTTGTTGCTAAGTTACAGCTATTTTATCACCCTTATAGATTGTGGCCTATTGTAACACAAGAAAAATGTGGTTTCTGGTCCTGTCTGCCTTTATTCAGTGACGTATGGTCCAGTTGCAAGATAAGCGGGAGCTGGAACACAACTTAAACTTTCTTTACATGATTATAAGAGCAGAGTTCTGGGAAAACTGGGCTTATGCATGTGCGTAAAGTGTCGTCAAAGATTAGTTCTGTGCAGTATATTAATGAAATAATTTGTTAAGAGGAAGTCTATTCTAAATGAAAATCCTGTAAGGCAGAAAGGGTATTGTACAGGCTAATCTGGGAGGACACTTTAGGCACATGCATTTAGCCCACTGATTTTGTTATTCCTCAGTTGCGTGCGGCCCTGTTGCAAGCAGAGCAGGAGTTGGAACACAACTGGGGCTTTGGGGCACCCGCTGAGCTTCAGCAATGGTTACAGCTCACCTACGAACTCGAGCACCAACATTTCCTCGCGAAACAGAAAGAGGCACAACGACAATTTAGCAATGCAAAAGATGCGGTAAGTGTCTAAGGTACAACACAGAATGAGTTCTGTAATTGTGTAAAATTTAAGTTTGTATTCGTTGTGGTAGAGGCCTGTATTAAATAGCTGTTTCATTATGTTTCATACAGATTTTTGTTTTGGTGGAGAATTTTTTATAATTAAAAATATTTAAGAAAAAATAAACAAAGTTCTAAAAAAAAAAATGCTGGTGTTTTTAGCTCTACTGGCCGAAGGCCAGAAGAGCTTATGTCATGGTGTGGTTTCCGTCGTCCGTCCGTCCGTCCGTGTGTGTGTGCGTGTGTGCGTCCGTTAGACTTTTTCTTGTTTACGCGATAAAGTCCACAGTTTTCATCCGATTCTTTTCAAACTTGTTCAGTGGCTTTATATTCATGAGGACTCGAACCCTATTGAAAATGGGTTACATCAGACCGTCCGTCTGCCGTCCGTGCGTGCGTCCGTCCGTGCGTTAGACTTTTTCTTGTTTACGCGATAAACTCCACAGTTTTCATCCGATTCTTTTCAAACTTGTTCAGTGTCTTTATATTCATGAGGACTCGAACCCTATTGAAAATGGGTTACATCAGACCGTCCGTCTGCCGTCCGTGCGTGCGTCCGTCCATGCGTTAGACTTTTTCTTGTTTACGCGATAAACTCCACAGTTTTCATCCGATTCTTTTCAAACTTGTTCAGTGTCTTTATATTCATGAGGACTCGAACCCTATTGAAAATGGGTTACATCAGACCGTCCGTCTGCCGTCCGTGCGTGCGTCCGTCCGTGCGTTAGACTTTTTCTTGTTTACGCGATAAACTCCACAGTTTTCATCCGATTCTTTTCAAACTTGTTCAGTGTCTTTATATTCATGAGGACTCGAACCCTATTGAAAATGGGTTACATCAGACCGTCCGTCTGCCGTCCGTGCGTGCGTCCGTCCGTGCGTTAGACTTTTTCTTGTTTACGCGATAAACTCCACAGTTTTCATCCGATTCTTTTCAAACTTGTTCAGTGTCTTTATATTAATGAGGACTCGAACCCTATTGAAAATGGGTTACATTAGACCGTCCGTCCGTCCGTGCGTGCGTTAGACTTTTTCTTCTTTGCGCGATAAACTCCACAGTTTTCATCCGATTCTTTTCAAACTTGTTCAGTGTCTTTATATTAATAAGGACTCAAACCCTATTGAAAATTGGTTACATCAGAGTAAAAAGTCCAGAATTATCGCCCCTTGAATTTGTATTGGTCCGAGGCGTTTAAGTAGGTTGTTCAATTGGTTGCAATTATAAATTTAAAATTAAATAAAATATAAGCCATCTGATAATTCATTTGGCAAGGATGAAAGGATTTGTGTTTTCAGTATGCCCTTGCATGATGACTTTCCATTCCATTGACATTCCAGCCAGTAGAGCGATTCAGGCCCTCATGGGCCTCTTGTTAACTTGTAAACTTAAAACTGGTTATGTATTTGGATTGTATATTGTAACGTGAAAATTTCCATATTAAATCTTCTTAAGGCGGATAGGGATATATGGATATGTTGAACAAATGACTAATATAAAATTATTCATGCCTTTCAAAGTGTGAAAAGATCCGCAAAAAAAGATCCGGTGTTCTGGGAACCCTACGAATTGCTCAGGGTAACTCCATAGATGATATTGATGAGAGGATAGTGCAAGCCAGGTAACTTCCTTGTGCAAGTAGCTCCAAATTCGACTTGTGTTAATATGAATTTTAGTACCCTCTACCTTAATAATTTGATGACTTTCCTTGTTAGATGACTTGAACATCTAACACAAGTGCTCAAGCTGAGCTTTTGTAATAACCCTATGTCCAGCTTACGGCATGTGGTGTGCTGTGTGCATTTTCAAACTTTTAGCTTGTTACCTCTCTAGGAGCCTGATGTTTTATCCAATCTTGATGAAACTTTTTCAGAATGTTTATCTTTTCCATATCTATGCCCCTGCAGTCACTATCTGTGCGTCTGTGTAAAACTTACCTCATAAGTCAAGTTCTCACAAAGACGTCAAAGGTCAAATTGACCATGAAAATTACTTTTCCATTTATTGATGGATTATGTAGTAACATGGCACAAATGCAAACCATCATAAGACATCGTGTCACATGTAAAAACTGGCTCCTCCCTAAAAGGTCAAGGTCACACTTTAAGGTCAAAGGTAAAACTTGACCATAAGCAGCTTGTTGTTTTGTTTTTACATAATTGGAGTTTTCAGACAAAAGTGGAATGTGGGGGCATCTTTGCCCTATGGACACATGTCCTGTTCATATTGAAATACTAAGACATTTGTGATTTTTCTGGAAAAAAAACACAACACAAGAACTCAAAATCTGATATGAGTTGCCATTTTATTTTCTATTGTATTCAACAAGTTCAGAAATTATATCAAGTGAGCGTTTGGCAATTTAAAAGATATTATGATGAGTTAAGTTGATGAATGTCAGTGTTTTTTTTTTTTCAAAATCGGGGCCGGTATCGGGCTGCATTCCCAATGGAAAAATGTATATATTTTCCCAAATGGGACCTAAATAATTCCCAATTGAAGGTTGAAAAAAGAAAAATCTGAACTTTAAGTTCATCTCCCATCCAGCTCTACAAGTTACACCTTATTAAATATAATATTTAAAACACTTTTATTCTCATTTTTGAAGCATTTGTTAGCAAAAAAACAACACTTATTTCCCAATTTTGGTCAAAACGGCGCGATTTTTCGAAATCCAAAGGGCCCTGGCCCCATTCCCAAAAAGAACACTGCGTGTCAATTCACATGCTTGTCATTTCACATAAAATAAATAAATAAAATAAATAACAAAGAAATAATGAAAACAAAATAGAAAAACATGATGATTATTTCTGATTTGTTTTCCTGAGTTGATGTTATTTAACTTTGACAACTTCATTTTGCCAAAGAATGTTGTTTGATTTGTCAGTCCATAAATACTAAAACAAAATGTAGTTCATTAAAACGCTCAAATGTTAACATTGACATGATTAAGATAAGAATATCGTATATGGTTGTATTACACAGAGAAACAAGGTCAAGCATGTGATGAGTTGAGTCATTGAACTTAGGTGAAGACATTTTACCTGTTCTTCAAATTTGAAATTTTGATTTTATTTGCTCTATTTTGCTGCAACAGAATGGCGCTGGAAGAGATTCGCCATGATATGCAAGAGCGAACACAACGATGGCAGGCGATAGAACGATTCTGTGGTTTCCCAGTACGTAACAACCCAGGGATGACCAAGCTGATCACGGCCCTTTATGGGGACCCAGGTATTGAGCCGAAATTTATTCACGGGGTTTATTGGAGCCTTGTTCTGGGAAAACTTGGCAAAATGCATGTGCAAAAGTGTTTTTTTCGTGTAAAGGAAGTCTCTTTCTAGCGAAAACCCAGTTAAGGTGTATAACACAGGCTTATCTGGGATGGCACTTTTGGCACATGCATTTATCTAGTTTTACCAGAAGGAGGCTCATTTAACTCTTACAGTGCTGGAACCGATTTTTGAAGGCCTTTGCAAACAGTTTGGATCCCGATGAGACGCCACAGAATGTGGTGTCTCATCAGGATCCAAACTGTTTGCTCTTCTGATAGTATTCTTTGAAAAAAAATCGAAGAAAATGCTAATTTTAAAAATTCAGCAGACGAAATTTTAGCAGACGACAAATTTCTCAGCATGCAAAGGGTTAATCTCTGTATTATTCTGCTGTTTCATTCCGTTTCCTTGTTTTATTAAAATACTTATTCCCTTTTTGCTAACAGTTTCAGTTTTAGTTTATCTTTGATTAATCAATGCTGCTTAACATTATTGTGCCATACACCCTTCATCCGTGTCTTTCCAACCAGATATACTGTCCTGCTCTGTATGCAAAAAGCGGGTTGGCAAAATCTTGCACCACTGTTTCCTGACAAATTCTGTATACACTTGAACTTAAAGTAAAAATTTTAACATCTTCATTTGTAAATTGCACAAGATGACCATGATATGTTGAGCAGCAGTAAAACCTACGTATGCCGAAATAAGATTTTTTCACATATTGGCAGTCATCAAAATTAGCAATGAGACAAAGCAAGCAAGAATTGTTGTTACCAATACAAAGAAAATGTTACAAGTTTATATGAAGCCAAGAATTGAGCAAGATCAGTTCAAAATTAACCAATGCCATGCCTGAGCAAATCTTATCACTGTATTAGTAATAATGTTCTTTGCAACAAAAAGAGAGTTATTGAGAATATAAGGCTAGTGTGTTTGTAAACTTGAACTTATCCAATGAGTTGAAGAAAGGTTACACAGCAAGGCAATAGTGGACGATAGTGTAGATTTTGCAACCCTTCACGAGGCATGCACACTGACTCCAGTTTGTGTACGATTGGAAGGGTAGGGATGCATGTGTGTTGGTTCTGAATGCAGGCTCGCTGTCCAGACTGGCCACCGTGGCGCCCATGAATGTGGAGGATGCTGACGAGGATTACCCGCCACATTTCCCCGCGGCTGCAGGTGAGGCTATATACACAGACTGCTGTGGCGGAAATAGGCGATCTTTTCTATTTTTTACTCTATTTTAAATTTTGCATTAAGTAGTTCTGTTATGTCTGTTGTGAGGTCTTAAGGGTGCCAGGTTTGATGGCACAATAAGCAATGATTTCTTTTTTTATTTGATTTTTAAACTTGACATTAAAAAGTCTTGTCATGTCTGACATGTTTCTCCTGAGGTCTGAGGAAAATAGCCAGCTTTATTTCTTTGTTGATTTGATTTTAAAATCAAAAGAAGTAAATGGTCTGCTCTGCGTGATAATTTTAGTACTAATAAGCTGATATTGATTAATATAGTATACAAAACAACACAAAACTAAGGAACAATTAACAGAATAATAAAATATTAAAATAATACATACAATCATATATTTCTGAATTATGTGTACATAACTGTGTATGTTATATACAGAAAGGTATACAGATAGTTTTCATGGAATTATTGTCAAGGTGTGGCACTCAGGCAATATTGTTTATGGCAAAGACACTTTCTGAGATCAATATAAATTAATTTACCCTAGCAGTTTTTTCTAAGTTAAATCCGTCTAATTTCCGCTGAATTCCAGCTTTATCTTTCACATGTGTTAATCTTCACTATTAAGGGTTGAGTTACTTTCTGTTTGACAGGGTTGAGAAACTTTCTGTTTGGCTGTGTGTTAATATTTATTTTTGAGTCTTGGATGACCACATTCACTAGTCTAGTTACAAAGAAAAGCTAAAAAAAGTATTTTTTTTATGGCAAAGCTAAATCATGGCAAGTTTGAAACAAAGGGCTGCAACTATTGTATGCAAACAGTTAAATAATATATACATGGAAAGTACCGTCCTCTTTTCTCTGCAAATTAAATACAAAATATTGAAAGGAAAGGAAAGTACAAAACCTTTCTGTTATCCAAAAATAAATAACAATCATCTGAATGATCATATTCCCTTTTTTTATAGACTTCAGCCGTATTGATAATGTGTTTTCTCGGCCTTCAGAGCTCAAAACCTAGGAACACTGGGACGGTTAACAAAGAAAAAGTACAGAATGGCCAAATGATCTGTTGTGAAACTCAAAAGAGCCTGTTTGCTCTTGTTTGTAGGAAAAATGTGTTTTAAGTCTGTTGTTGAAATTTCCTTTGTGTTAAAGTTAATCAGTACTGTACCAATGCTAGGGGCATTATTTGACTGTTGGTTTGTTTGTGATCTTTAAATTAATGAACCCATATTTTGAAAAATCCACAATTATTCCTTTTTTATATATTGAATTAGTTCTGAAATCAAATGTTTTGAGTCTGTTAAAGACATGTGAATTAATAATGAAATACTCAAGTGTAATTTGCTGTGTTGGCACTATAATGTTGCACCACATTATTTGGTTCTGGGGTGTATAGGAAAAAAGGACATAAAACTTCAATAATTCTTTATTCTGACAAAATTAAATGTTGATCGATTACAAATGGGCCAAAGAAGTTTAGTTCAATCTTTCAGTGCTAACTTTATGTCTAGCAAACACAACACTAGGCTAAAACAAATGAATGTACATTTTTGATCTGTTAAAAAAATGTCTATTTTTGTTCTGTCAAATCAATGTACATTTTTGTTCTTTCAAATCAATGTACGTTTTTGTTCTGTCAAATCAATGTAAATTTTGTTCTGTCAAATCAATGTACATTTTTGTTCGGTCAAATCAATGAACATTTTTGTTCTGTCAAATCAATGTACATTTTTGTTCTGTCAAATCAATGTACATTTTTGTTCTGTCATTCTATAAGACATCAGTGAACTCCAAAATATATTGTGTTTATATTTTGTACTCTGTAGTCTAAGACATAAATATTGCAAGTGATTTTTATACAGTAGTTGTTTTATGCTGACACTCTTAGGTTATATGTGATTAGATGAACACCATGAGTAGAGTTAATAAATATGAGCATACCAAGATCGATATGCATGTAAAGTCATTAACATGTTATCCACAATAAAATAAAATTGATTCTATATTTATTCCTAAAACCTTTGTGTAAACACTCTATGAGATATTTATATTATTCGGTTTTCCTTCTGTGTTCTAATCAACTTTCTCCACCTTTGCTTGTACAGAAGACACTATTCAGAGAATGCAAATGTGTTCAGTTCTTAATAAGCACATGCTATCCATGTACCAATTGTTGTGTGATTCCATTATTGGAATACACACACTCATATATGTCCTTAGCACACATAATTTTTTTATCAATTATCAAACCCATTTACCTTTAAATCTATACATCTCATTCACAAATGTGATTTTGTATTACCCATAGTTTACTTAGACAATCATTTAAATGGAATTCGAAAATCTGTTGTGTATTTGTGTGTGGCAATTTTTAGATACTGCCAATTAACTCTATTCATAGAACAAAAGGCTATACGGACCACACAAATTTCCATTTCAAGTGTCTTAAAACACATGTTCAATCAAGACTTCATTAGCCTTTGACGCCACATGTTCCAACGTCAGGATCGTGTACATGTTTGTGGCGTGTTCTGAGAAAACTGGGCAAAATGCTTGTTTGTAAATTGTCATCCCAGATTAGCCTGGGCAATTTGCACGGGCTAATCCGGGACGACAATTTCCGCTTTTATGGAATTTTTCGTTTAAATGATGTCTCTTCTGAGCGAAAATCCAGTTTAGGCGGAAAGTGTCGTCCCGGATTAGCCTGTGCGGACTGCACAGGCTAATCTGGGATGACACTTTACGCACAAGCATTTTGCCCAGTTTTCTCAGAACACGCCACATTTGTGCTTGCAAATGAGAACATGATTTCTGACTGCTCTAATTTTGTTTTCGTTGTCCAAACAGCTTGGGGCAGCTCTATGAAGCTGCAAGTTAAGTGACTTAACCCTTTCCCGCTCTGATACTCATTTTGACTCGTTTGTAGTCCCTTAGAAAATCAAATTAAATTAAAGACCTTTCTCACTAGATTCACGTTTTAAAGGCTTCATGTCCAACCCTAAGACACTGATGAGCAGCAAATAGCATCAAACCTGAACAGTCTGCGAGTTACTCACAGGCAGTTCAGGTTTCATGCTGTTTGCATATAGCCATTTTCGCTTTCCTTCTGAGAAAAAGTTAATGCCAGACTGCTATACTGTCAATGGTAAGTTTGATATTTTCCCTTGCCTTGACTGTCAGCTTGTCATGGAGTTAAGATCTGTTATTAATTTTTATTTTTCAAACTTTGTGTAAGAACGTTTTAAAAGGCTTACTAAAAATCAACCTAAAAAAAGGCTGCTGTTTGTGTAAGTTGTTCTAATTCTAACACTTTTCCAACTTCTTTTGTCTGTAGCCATGTTATTCAGTACGTCATCGAATGGCATACGTCCATCGGCCACATTTACAGGTAGGATTGTGATGTGCTTGTGATGTTATGGAGTATCTTCATGTGGCCTCTGTTCAGCGTTAAAGTCAATATCTACTAATGTATGACTCGTAAACTGTTCTATTTGAAATACGCCTGTATCTAATGTATGGCTCGTAAACTGTTCTATTTGAAATGCTCCTGTATCAAAGGTTCAACTGCATGAGACAATTTTGGGAAACATTATTAACCCTTTGAATGCTGGGAAATTTGTCGTCTGCTCAAATGTCGTCTGCTGAATTTCTAAAATTAGCATTTTCTTCGATTTTTTTTCAAAGATTACTATCAGAATAGCAAACAGTTTGGATCCTGATGAGACGCCACGTTGTGTGGCGTCTCATCTGTATCCAAACTGTTTGCAAAGGCCTTCAAAATTCGGTTCCAGCACTGAAAGAGTTAAACCTCTGCACAGAAGCATGAATACCAAGTATGATAATTGTATGCAATATTAACAGAAAATGAAAAATATCCAAGCATATTTGTTTCTTTGGTTTGAACAAACTAACAAATTAAAGGTCAGAAAAAAACCTAAATTGTAATTTAGAAAAAAAAACTGATGTATAAACTAATTTATATGTACAGTATTAATAAAGTACCTGTATGTATGTATATGCCATGCTTTGGGAAAATGGGTCTTAATGCATGTGTGTAAAATGTTGTCCCATATCAGCCTGTGCAGTCTGCACAGGCTAAACAGTTACAACACTTTCTGCCTAAACTGGATTTTTGCTAAGAAGAGACTTCATTTCAACGAAAATACCATTAAAGTGGAAAGTGTTGTCCCAGATTAGCATGTGCAAACTAAGTAGGCTAATCTGGGACAACAATTTGCGCACATGCATTAACCCTTTGAGCGCTGGAACCGGATTTTGAAGGCCTTTGCAAACAGTTTGGATCCAGATGAGACGCCACAGAACGTGGCGTCTCATCAGGATCCAAACTGTTTGCTATTCTGATTGTGGTCTTAGAAAAAAAATCGAAGAAAATGCTAATTTTAGAAATTCAGCAGACGACATTTTAGCAGACGACAAATTTCCCAGCATGCAAAGGGTTAAACCGGATTTTCCCACCCAGAGTGTGGCTCCTATATTGTTATGCGTGTCTAAATTTGGTATTTCTAGTGTTTCTTACAAAACATGTAACTTCTGCCCTGTTATTCTGCTGAGATCTGTAGAACTAGAATCTTGGATACATTCAGGCTTTGTTGTGTTCGCTTTTTTGAGTTGTACTAGACTTGAACAAAAAATGCATGGGTTGGGGTCAGCTCATCCTAGATATTGTGATCACTGTTGTTTCGTATGTCGTTTGGCATCATCTTTTAGCTCGTTATTGCACTAGAGGCCACATTTTTAATCTAATTCTGATAAAACTTGCTGAGAATGTTTATCTTGAAACTATGAAGGCGGAGTTTGAATCTGGGTCACGTGTGTCCAAACAGTAGATCACAAGGTCAAATCTTAGAAAAACATTGTTATGACATGTACTCTAGAGGCCTTATTTATAGCTCAATCTTATTGAAACTTGGTAAAAATGTTTATCTTCACTATATATTGGCTTAGTTCGAATCATGTCATGTGCATAAAAAATCAGTCATATGTTAGAAAAACCTATCTAAGCCTAGTTTCATTATGGGTCTTCTGCATCCTAAAACTAGGTAATTAAGTCAAATCTTAGAAAAACCTTGTCAGTATATGCTAGATGATTCAATCTTAATGAAACTTGGTCAGAATGTTTATCTTCACCATGTCTAGGCAGAGTTTGAATCTTGGACCAGTGCTTCAATAAACTCAGTCACCTGGTCAAATCTTAGAAAAATCTTGTAACCTCTATAGAGTCCACATTTGTGTCTCAATCTTGATGAAACTTTGTTATAATGTTTATCTTAATCATAATACCGAAGTCAAGTTTGAATGTGGGTCAAATGTGTCCAAAAATAAGGTCACCAGGTCAATTTATGACTATGGGTTTTCCTCAAACTCAGGTGAGCGCTTCCGGACCATCATGGCTCTCTGTTTTTGTTGTTGGCTTTTAAAAACAAATATATTATACTATTCCCATGTTCTCATATCAATTTTCTAGTATCTTTTTTCACTCATGCATTTTTATTAAAAATCATCAAAGATCCTACTACTCCAGAAAAATGCAAATCGGACATCTTTGTTTTATAAAACTTTGGAACCAAGTTTGTTCAGAGTAGACATATTATTGCTAAAACAGTTATGTACTGGGCCCCAGGAATGTTCACAAGCAGACATCTAACAACAACAGCACTTGTAAAACAATGTGAAACATTATAATATTAACCATACCTTGTCTTGTTGCAATAAACAGCAGGCATGCGTCACATGGCTTAAGTGGCTGATGCCTACAGCATACAAATTGACATGCAATATTGACTGTGAATTTTAAATTTGCTCTTTTCAAGTCTTGAATGTAGTTTTGTTTATTTGTTCAGGATCCTATAATATAACAATAATAATACGATATAATTAATTGGGAAGAGAAAACTTTCACGTGGAATGTTGTTTTTTTTTCTGAAGGCTTGAAATATTATGATCAACTTGATTAAGTAGTCTGCTTCTTCTGCCTAGACTGCTTTTTGTAGTTCAGTATTCTTTCATTGTTTTCTAGTTATTTTTCGGATTTCTGTCGTATTTCAAAATTGTAATTGGCTATATTAAATTGTGTTTATTTTGTTTTTCTGAACAAATGTAAGTGTTTTGAACAATTCTTGCATTTTCCAACCCTATTTGTGATGTGCTCCTGTTATCAACTTTCATTTTGTGTATTAAATGCAACTTCGTATTTACCTTGATTACCAGTAATGTGATACTTGTACTTTTACTATTTCATTAGCAAAAAAATAATTTAATAAAACCTCTGGATAACATCTGGATATATGCTGCAAAGCCTTCTAAGACTAAACATCTTTTTTATTGCAGATTTAACTTGTATGCAACGACGTATGAGTCTAAGAGGTAGATTTATTACTTCCCCTTAAAGAGCTTTCAGTGATTTATTACTTCCCCTTAAAGAGTTACGGTGATTTATTACTTCCCCTGGAAGAGTTTTTTGGTAACCCCTGAAACTAGCTGTCAATATAGGCCCAGTCAAACACAGAATGTCCACAGCAATTCAGATCAATCATGATGATATCCTTTTGCATACTGGGAAATTTGTCATCTGCTAAAATGTCTTCTGCTGAATTTCTAAAATCATAATTTTCTTCACTTTTTTTTCAAAGACCACTATCAGAATAGCAAACAGTTTGGATCCTGATGTCAGACGCCACGTTCTGTGGCGTCTCATCTGGATCCAAACTGTTTGCAAAGGCCTTCAAAATCCGGTTCCAGCGCTCAAAGGGATAATTATGTACCAGTGATTCTTAGAGAAATATCCACCAATAGCTGGACGTAATTTGTTTTGCATGATGTTTATCCCCAAACCAAAGAAATGTATAAATTTTTTAAAGGTGCTTCCTTAAACATAACTGTGTGTAAAATCTGATTTGTATTGCATATGCCTTGGATGTGGACCTTAGTAATCAAATGCTGATTCGGTGGAAGTGTTGTCGCTTTACTTTCAGTTCATCCTGTTTGACTGGGCCCTTGCCCCTTTTCATTTCTTTTTACATTCTCTTGTAATACTTAGTGACTGCACAGGCATGTTGCTTGGTCAGTCATTCGTCCGCCTTTGTGTCTTATGCATTCAGAGTTGTGTCATCAATTGAAATGGAATTTCAATTTCTATTATCTTTTTTAAATCATAGTATTCACTGACACATTCTTAGACTTAAGAACAAATAATAGACTTCACCCTAGAAATCGTACTTTAGAGTTAAAAACAAACTTAAAGGATGCCTTTTTCATAAAAATGTTGTTCTAAACGATGAAAAGTGTACCGGTAATTGAAGGTGTCAACTACCATGCTAGACATATCTTTCATGTAGTTTTGGAACATTTCAGTTTTACAAATATGCTTTATT
This sequence comes from Dreissena rostriformis, assembly GCA_007657795.1. NCBI lineage: Eukaryota > Metazoa > Mollusca > Bivalvia > Myida > Dreissenidae > Dreissena > Dreissena rostriformis. The sequence goes on along the minus strand of VMBQ01000703.1, from coordinate 20,880 downwards.
TATAGACTTAAGTCTATGAATCAGTTGGTTTATCCCTTTATGTGAAAGAACTTATGGGTGTGCACAAGAATTTTTCTTGTGTGATTATTTGTCTGTTCTCCTTAGCTTAAAACTTGGTCATCGTTGAATCAGTTTTTTTTTTACCTTTTGGGGAAGATAGCCCAGGGCTTTGGAATTGGGAATTTTAGCTGCATTTTCAAAAAATTTGGAAAATAAATTCAGTAGCTTTCTTTTTTCGCGCGCAAAGTCCACTGATGTGGGTAATACCATTTGATATAAATCTTTATAATAATTTAAATTAAAAACAAACAAAATCATATAAATCATTTTGATATACTTTTTTACACGTGATATAATTAAAATTGCGATAAAATAAGCATTAGACACTTCTTAAAAAAAAAAAANAAAAAAAAAAAAAAAACATCTTTTTTTTTGAAATTGGGAATTATTTTCTCATATTTTGGGAAAAAAGTTTACTTTTCAGTATTGGGAATATAGCCATTTTTGGGCTATAAAATCGGTCCAAAAAAAACCTTGTGAATGCAGCATAATGGTGGTCAAATAAATTATCACAAGGCTTCCCACATACTATAACTTCACTTTAAGTTGTGTATGTTGCCAAAGTAGTGTTTATTAACTTCACGTTTGTAATTGGTGTGTTTTTCCATTCACTCACATTTCAGCTTGATTTCTTCAAAAGTCTGTCATATTGTTCAATGGAGCTTCTCTTTCTTATGCTTTTAAAATCTAAAATGCGGTTAAAGCCTTGACAGAAGTTATACTTATTCTTATAAGGTAACATTGTAAAGAAAGTTTGTGCAGATGTTCCACATTACATTGTTTTGGCTTGTTACCCCAAAATTTTGTTAATTAACAAAAGATTTATTTCAGCTTTGTGCTCGAATGCTAGCCATATTAGATCATTATAACTGCAGAAACTTCATGAGAATTCAATTGCAATTAGCCAAGAAACTCCAATTGGCAGGTTTTCCTAATTGAAAATTCCAATAGTCATTACACAAATTGGGAATCTTTTTAAAATATATTTTGTGTTCAGGAGAGTCTCAGATGAAACTTTTCAATTCTGTCAGACTTGATGAAATATTTGACCTGATTATGTTAAATATCTTGTTTTGCTTTATTTCTACGTACTCCCTGACAGATAAAAGTATGTAAATCCTGGTTGTTGTTTTTTTTGCAAACACATGTTTTATGCTTTTTATTTATGTTATATAGTTTTAATTTAAACAAAGTCAAAACAAATTTTTATAATGCTTGCAGCAACAATTCAAAACCATTCAGTTTTATATTACTTGGGGCGGTTAAAATTCACGAAGTAGAGTTAGCAATTTTTTTTGAAGACCTTTAGCTTAGTTTATAATATGATTACATCTGTTGTTTTTCACCAGATTCACAAAATTATGTGCTTTTGATCTTTTGCAAATATTATTATACTTCTTAATTACTGATGTCTTTCTAGGATGTCATTTTGTTCTACACTGTCTTTTTACAGAGTATTAATACAGTTTCCGTCAAACGTTGCACAAACATTTATTGCTTCGCTTTTCTGCGTGTGTAAGGTTGTTTTCTATATGTTTAAAGTCAATTGAATTATGCAACCATGTGATACATACATCAATAATTGGTAAATTTTAGGACAATTGAAGATTGAAGGATAAAAAAAACCACAATTATCTTAAAATGTTTTTCTTAAACCGCCCATGTTTGCAAAGATTGTAATGGGAAAGGATCCTATATTACTTACTGCAGCAGACAACCATGTGTTCTATCTATTTCAGGCCTTGGTGGGGGCGTCGGAGAGTTGAAGAGACGTCAGTTGACGATGGGAAGCACAACGTCTCTCGCCACACAGTCTCTCACCTGCAAGTCTGTGTCGAGTCTCGCTCACGTTGGGCTCAAACGGGACCCGGAGATCCCAGGACTCAAGTCTCCGGTGGTGCCGAGCTCAAACGGGAACCATTCCATGCCTGTATCATTCCAGCTAGGCCAGCATAGGTAGGGCCGAGTTGTTACCTTTATCCTTTTAACGCTCAGAAACATATTTTAGCCCTTTCGTAGTGCCTTAAACAATTAAATGGGACTTGCTCTGGGAAAACAGGGCTTAATGCATGTGTGTAAAGTGTCATCCCAGATTAGCCTGTGCAGTCTGCACAGGCTTATCAGTGATGACACTTTTGGCTTTCATTGTATTTTTCGTTTAAATGAAGTCTCTTCTTCAGTTAAGCAGAAAGTGTCATCCCAGATTAGCCTGTGTGGACTGCACAGGCTACTCTGGGACGACACTTTATGTACATGCATTAATTAAGCCTCGTTTTCCCAGAGCGAGAATCAAATTAAGCAGCAAAAAGCATAAAACCTCAACAGATAGCCATGTTCACTTTGCTTCTGAGCGGGAAAAGGTTATGGTTTTTTGTGTGTGATTTTGTGATTTGTTGAAAAGAGGAATGCTGATTTGGAAAAGAGATCCAGAGTCTCTATGCATGCATTTTGCAAGTTTGTCATGCATTTTTCCTTGAAATCCCAGTGAAAAAAACACATTGTAGTGTATTATTTATTTGGAATATCGTACAAATTAAAATTTTAAGTTAATCAGATTCATCTTTCAACATTAAAGTATCAGAATTATAATTGATATGTAGTCACTGAATGTTGCTTAAATCATGGATTTCATAATGTTTTGTGTTTTAAAGTTAAACAATTTAAAGATGTATTTCTTATATTTCAAGATCATGATTTTCATTCAAGGGTTGGGGGGTATTTGTTAAAACATGTATTTTGTTCAATTGTCATGTTGTACTTTTGTATTCTGTAATGTCATATATATCTTTGACATATTCAGCTAAATCTGTGTACATGACAAAAGTGAGTTGAATGTAGACTGCAGGGTTGTAATTTCTGCTTTTAACACACTAAAAAAGTAGATATGTGGAGGGTCATGAGAAAACCGGGCAAAATGCTTGTGCGTAAATTGTCATCCCAGATTAGCCTGTGCTGTTTGCACAGGCTAATCAGGGACGACAATTTCCGCTTTTTATGGAATTTTTTGTTTAAATGATGTCTCTTCTTAGCGAAAATCCAGTTTAGGCGGAAAGTGTTGTCCCTGATTAGCCTGTGCGGACTGCACAGGCTAATCTGGGATGACAATTTACGCACATGCATTACGTCCAGTTTTCTCAGAACACGACACATATCAATATTAACATTGTGAACTTTAAAGATACTACTCATTAAACAGACACCTTACAGAAATGACGATTTTACCACATAAGGTCCCGGGTTAGAATCCTTATGCAGGCAAACCGTTTTTTCTTGATATCATAATAAGTTTAGACTATTCAAAATATAAGATTGTTGTTTATAAATACAATGAATGGCAATTTTTTTTTAAATAAGAAAACATGTGAACAAGTAAGCCCATTTATTTCCCCAGTCAAAATGTTCCTTGTCTTTTAATATATGAAAAACTTGTTTTGAATTCCAAGGTGTTGGTGGGTAATTCAAGAGATATATTATGTATCGTGTTAACAAATTGTTTGTTTCTAATCAGTATTTTTAGATTATGATGTATCCATCATTTTCACATATTTAAACATGTGTTTGCACCATTGAAATATTCTGTATATGAAAACTTGGTAATTTTGAATATCTTTGCTTAGATGAGAAAAAATATTAACTATTTTGGGTCGGATAGCTTTCGTTTACAAATGATGCACTACATGTTATTCATACTTGTAAGCACTTTAGGATAGTTGTCTAGAAAATAAGATATGTTTCATAAGTTTATGCAACATCTAAAATTCTCAACTGCAGCCTGGTTATGGCATATTCAATTTTGGCAAACATGGGTGCCTTTGTAAGTGAAGCTGGAACTTAAATTTTGTTGCGGTGAAACTAAAATATTTTCATATTTTTTCAATCAAGGATACATCATAGAAAACTTCTGTGTTAAACACAAAGTGCTAAAGATGAGTTTTTGTGATCACCCAATGTCCGACAGCGTTGTGATCACCCAATGTCCGACAGGGTTGTGATCACCCAATGTCTGACAGCGAAACTTGTGTGGTGTGGGTGGTCTACTTTTAGCACATTACCACTCTAGAGGCAACATTACCACTCTAGAGGCAACATTACCACTCTAGAGGCAACATTTTACATCAATTTTTGCTGAAACTTGGTGAGAATGTTTATCTGGCATGCGTATAAAACTAGGTCACCTGGTCAGATCTTGGAAAAACCTTGACACCACTCCAGAGGCCACATTTATGACTCAATATTAAGGAATTTTTGTCATAAAAATCATTTTGACAATATCTAGGCCAACTTGGAATTTAGATCATGTGTGTCAGAAAACTAGGTCATCAGTTCCAATCTTAGAAAGACCTTGTAACCACTCAAGAGGCCACAATTATGCCTTAATTTGATGAAACTTGGTCTGAATGTTTATCTTGGCAATATCTAGGCAGAGTTGGAATCTAAGTCACTTGCATATAAAAACTAGGTCACCCGATCAAATCATAGAAAACCCTTGTTGCCACTCTAGCCATATACTAGTATTAAGCTTATGTTACATGTGAGACAACTCTGTTTTATTCATGATAATTCAGTTTACATGTTAGTATCATTTGTGAGTTTTTAGCTCACCTGTCACGAAGTGACATGGTGAGCTTATGTGACCGTGTCATGTCTGGCGTCCGTCGTGCGTGTGTGCGTGCGTGCAAGGGGGCAACAATTTGTTTGTGTAGACAGTAGAGGTCACAGTTTTCATCCAATCTTTATGAAATTTGGTCAGAATGTTTATCTTGATGAAATCTGGGTTGGGATTGTATTTGGGTCATCTGGGGTCAAAAACTAGGTCACTAGGTCAAATAATAGAAAAACCTTGTGTAGACAATAGAGGTCACAGTTTTCATCCAATCTTTATGAAATTTGGTCAGAATGTTTATCTTGATGAAATCTGGGTTGGGATTGTATTTGGGTCATCTGGGGTCAAAAACTAGGTCACTAGGTCAAATAATAGAAAAACCTTGTGTAGACAATAGAGGTCACAGTTTTCATCCAATCTTTATGAAATTTGGTCAGAATGTTTATCTTGATGAAATCTGGGTTGGGATTGTATTTGGGTCATCTGGGGTCAAAAACTAGGTCACTAGGTCAAATAATAGAAAAACCTTGTGTAGACAATAGAGGTCACAGTTTTCATCCAATCTTTATGAAATTTGGTCAGAATGTTTATCTTGATGAAATCTGGGTTGGGATTGTATTTGGGTCATCTGGGGTCAAAAACTAGGTCACTAGGTCAAATAATAGAAAAAAACTTGTGTAGACAATAGAGGTCACAGTTTTCATCTAATCTTTATGAAATTTGGTCAGAATGTTTATCTTGATGAAATCTGGATTGGGATTGTATTTGGGTCATCTGGGGTGAGAAACTAGGTCACTAGGTCAAATCATAGAAAAACCTTGTGTAGACAATAGAGGTCATAGTTTTTATCTGAGCTTAATGAAATATGGTCAGAATGTTTATCTTGATTATATCTGATTTCGGATTGTATATGGGTCATCTGGGGTAAAAAATTAGGTCACCGGGGGAAATTCTAGTAAAATCTTGTGTAGATGAAAGAGGTCACAGTTTTCATCACGTCTTAATGAAATTTTGTCAGAATGTATTAATTGATGAAATTTGGCTTGGGATTGTATATGGGTCTTCTGAGGTCATAAAGTAGGTCATCTGGTCAAATCATAGTAAAGCTTCCTGTAGACGATAGAGGTCACAGTTAATCAGATCTTTTTGACATTAAGTCAGAATGTTTATCTTGATTGAATCTGGGTTGGGATTATATAGTCAGGTGAGCGATTCAGGGCCATCATGGCCTTCTTGTTTTACTTTTGAGGTTGGATTGTTTTTATGCTCCTTTTTAAAGGAGGTAGCATATAGATGTAGGTCTGTGCGAAATTTCCTATGTCAGCGATAACTTTAATATATATAGATTGACTGTGAAAAAAACTTTTCAGAAGTATCCCCCATAATTAGATGACTTGTTGCGAGGACCGTAAGTTCCTTTGTATAACGCACCCCCATGTATAACACGTACCCTGTTTTTAAATTCCAAAATTAAGAAAAAGAGGTTTCAAGCCAAAAAAAAATAGCAAATCGGCCGAAAATGCCTGCCATTTTACTATTGCACAATCAAATAACCAGGGTCGTTTGAAAGCTTTATGTTGAATTCAAAAACGGAATCGTCATTATTATACGGATCATGTGTTGCATAGCACTATATTTTACTGACAATTTTGTAATTATCTAGCAATAAATAAACAGCTTGAGCATTTTGTGTAAAGCATGCCAAAAAAGAATTCATGTACATGATATGTCATTCTCCCATGGGGAAAACCTGGACTTTTAATTTTAATGCTAAATAGAAACTCGTATTTCTTTTTTTTTTAACTGGAAACTTTTTATGTAAATTATACTGCATCTTCAGGGCTACAGTCGTTGAGATATGTCAGTATTGAGTCATTGACATAAAACTGTTCATCTATTATGTTGGTCAAGTGGGGTGATTGTGTGTTGCACAAAATAGATGTGAATGTGATGTACAATGAAGGTGCCAAAATGTGGACCAACTGGAAAACACCATGAAGTCCCTGTTCACTCCTACCCTTACCCGCAAAAAAGACCTTGTTGACACCTTCCTGTACCAACATATGCTGTAAATGTAGAAGTGCACAAACCAACAAAGACATTTTTGCATATTTTATTCAAACATTTTAATTTAAAAAAAAAATGTTGCTACCCAGTTCATATCTGCCTTTACTGACTTTTTGTTGTTTCAACCACTGCCCCTTCAGTCTGTAAGATTATAGAGTGCAGTTTTTCTGGAATGAAAGAAAAATGGCGGCTTTTATGATTATTTACGATTATGAAATGAATTTTTCGCAATTTAACAGCCTGGGAAGCGTTGTATCAATGTATTACTCGCACCGCACCAACTTTTTAGTTTGAAATGTGGAGATAAAAACTGTGCGTTATACAAAGGAAGGGTATCATGCGTCTCTCTACGTTAAAGGTCAAGGTCACTCTAAGTAGTTATAGGTCAAATTTGGCCTTGAAAATGTGCGTCTCAGCCATAACTTTGCCATATTTTGAAAGAACTTGGCACAAAAGTAAACAATCATAAAATGACATGTTGCATGTAAAAACCGTTTCCCTACCTCAAAGGTCAAGGTCACATGTAGAGGTCAAAAGTCAGATTTGGCTATTATAAAACAGCTAGAAAATTCCGTTCTCCGCCAAGACTTTGCAATTTATTGATGGATTTTGAAAATACTTGGCACATACGCAATCCATCATAAAACGATAAGTGGTGTGTAAAACTTGTTTCTTTGCCTCAAAGGTCAAGGTCACACTTAAAGAGTTAAAAAATTAAATGTGGCCATAAAATATCATGTTGAACTGTAAATGTGTCATTTATCATGCTATTTTAAGATAACTTGCCACAAATGACAACCATGAGGAGATGGCAGTTTGTCTGCAACTATCATCTCCCAACCACAAAGGTGCAACTTTAGAGGTAATACGTCAAATTTTAACATAAATCAGGATGAAAATTCCTGTCTCAGCCATAACTTTGCCATGTATTTATATATTGATGGATTAAAAAAACAACTTGGCACTTATGCAATTCATCATATGATGACATATCACGTATTACAATTGTCTCCTCTCAAAGGTCTAGGTCATACTTTAAAGATTGGTGAACGCTTTATGGCCATTATGGATCACTTGTTTTTAAGTTCTTTTTAAAATGACTAATGTCTATAGATTGGTATTTTTATTATGGGGAGATTTTTTACTTTTTACATCTTATTAAATATCCTACCCGGTAATTGCACTTATAATTTTTTTATGTATAAATATATACCAAATAAGTCTTGCTTGATCAATATAAATAGAAATAATTGTTCAGAAAAAAGTTTGCATCTTGGAATGTCTGAGAATCTTTAATTGTTTGGTGTTTTTTTCTTAAACTTTGATTTTACGTGTAGAATACCATAACAGTTTGATATATGCAAATATTAATGGTGTATTACATCTTTATTACCTTAAAAAGACTTGGTCACTTTTGTGTGAACTTTTCACTCTTTAGAAGATGTTATCACATTGTTATTTTCTAGTCATTTGTTGATGCCTTAAATTAAACGAACTTCTTTTATTTCTATTGAGAGTAATTGAACAGAATTATTGGATAACAAAAAATGTCATTTTCAATAACATTGCGTGAAAGCTTAACTACATATTATGATAATTTTTATTTTCTCACAGGGAATAATGATCATTCTTTCAGTTTAGTTATCCCAAAGCTGTATAAACCAATATTTAGGATTCCTGCTATTTTGATATGTAATAAAGAAATAACACTCCCTCATACTCAGATTTACCATGAATTGCCATGGCACTCCATGATAGTTAATGATCATTAAACCATAGTATACAATGGTAGAACGTGTTTTGTTAACACATACACTCATGGAAGCAGAGATAATGATTTTATTTTAGTGTAAGAGTATAGATTTAAACTTGCCTTTACCAAAAACTTAAAATATGCCTCCGTTGCCTATGTCAGACAGTTTCATTGTATGATTTGAACATCTTCATGCAAAAATGTGTAATATGCCATATAAGGGCACCGAAGGAACTATCCTGTTAAGTCATGCATGGTCGAATGGTCTCATTACTGGACAGGGTAGCTCTTGACCAGACTGCGCAAATGGGCTGGCTGGTCTGCAGCTGCACTGGTCACATATGGCTTAAACCCATTTTCAAATGATACGGGTATTTTACAATTGAGATGCATTTTGGTTGCATGGACTTGTACATGAAAATTATATGTTTTATCATTGTAAAAATAATACTATCATAGACATACTTACAAAAATTGTCATTACATTTTTGTACAGTGTATTATACACAGTGATGTTACCCATACCAAGTTGCATGTAATTTTGTATGCTGCATGACCCTATATAGACAGAGTACCATGTGCGTTTTTCAGCCAACCATCCTCCCCGGACAGCCCTGACTCCTACAAAGGCGGACTGACGGAAGGGTTCCCGCGTTCAAAATCCTTCATCGTTCCAAATTCAAACCCGTTGTTATCGCAAACCTCTAGGCTGCCAAGACCAGGGGAGGCAACTGTGTCTGGTACAATAACATCAGCAAAGCTTGAAAACACGTTCATGAAACGCACTGATTCTGAGGGGAGTCTAGCGAAGCGTATCTTGCCAAAACAAGTCAGTAATATAGGGGGTGTGGGGAACTCGAGCCAGGATGATGACAGCTTGTCTGGCACAGAATCACTGGATAGTGAGGGGAAAAGAAAGGACAAAAAGAAAATGAAATTTATTCCTAAATTTATGAGAAAAGCTGACTAATATTGGCTATACATTAAGCATAAAGAGAAATGAAATCTGAAAACATAGAGCTCATATAAATTCCAGGCTTTTACATTCATGGGTCTGTATGCATGCGTGTATAAATGAATGATCTAAAGTTGTTTCATTTGTCATTATTGTAAATCTGAATGTTTGTTACATTTCTTAGTGTTAGTTGCTCAGCAACATGCGATGAAATTTGTAACTTTTCTGTTTCTTGTTGATTGGTTGTTTTGACATTTTAAACATAAATCAAAGCAATCACGTGCTGTATTCATGGGTATGGGTCTGATGGACATGTTGTCAAGTGCATTTGAATTCATCCACACTGTCTGGTCTCTGCTTTAACCTTTAACAGTAATGTGTTTGAAGATTGTCATGGTCCCTGGAAAGACATCTTTGCCTCAGACTTAATTGATTCTCATCATGTTGATTGGTGATGCATAAACCTCAGTCCTAAGTTGATAATAGCAAGTAATTGAGCTTCCCTCTGGGAAAACAGGGCTTAATGCATCTGTCCCAGATTAGCCTGTGCCGTCCCCAAAGACTAATCAGGGAGGACACTTTCCGCTTATATTGTATTATTCTGAAATTAAGTCTCTTCTTTGCAAAAAACCAGTTTAAGCGGAAAGTGTTGTCCCTGATTTGCCTTTGCAGACGGCACTGGCTAATATTGAACGACACTTTACTCACATGCATTAAACCCTGTTTTCCCAGGGCTCATATTTAGTAATATCATTTAAAGTCCATTACTGATGCTGTTGGCTTGCGTTAAACACAGCCTTTAGGCATATTTTAAAGTTTCCCTTATGCAAATATAACACATGTTGATATCTGTGATTTATTTCCTCATGTTTTAAGCTTCGTTCCAGGCCTGTGTTTAAAACATTAAGTTTTTGCATGATTGGTAGTCTGCATTACTCTGTGCAATGCAGTTCACATTCTATGACTTATTTTCAAGTTCTCTCTACAGACATTAACTTCATGAAATAAGGGTTTTATTAAAACGATAACTTTTGTTGGTTCACCTGAGCATGTTTTGCTAATGGTGGGTTTGTGTGGTTACCTTTAGTCTGTCGTCCATCATCATCATTTGAAAATTGTGGGGCAGATTTTCTTATAGGACCATAGTGAATGATTGTTTTATGCTACCTACTCAATGCAGTTTAGTACCTGTGTGTCTCAGATGAGCGCTCTAAGGCCTTTTGCCTTCTTGTTTTCAAACCCCTGTATACTGTGCAAGAAAGTTATTCAAAATAACAAAATTTGTTTTTAGATTCAACTCAATTTACGTTGGATAAGCTAATATAAGCAGTGAAATTAAAAACATAGAGCATGCATTGCACAATATTCAGCCTTTGTTTTGGTAGTGCCTTTTTAACTCTGCTCAGACGTTTTGTGTTGTTAAGACGTTTTTCATTGGTTCAAACTTTTAATATTAAGTAATTGTCATTACTTAGTTTTAGGAATTTGTTGTTTGTAGTTTTCACATCTCTATTATTACATATCAGATTTAGAAGCTCTAAAAAGCTGTACGCTCACTCAACATTATGCATTTAATAAATATATTATAAATGTATTATTTATTTCTTGTATATTTTACAATCATAAATTTCTCTGAAAATACTGTCATAATATAAATTTTTGTCAGTAAAAAAGTGAAATGCAATCACTTATAAACCTATGATAAATGTTTAATAATTCATGATCAAATATGCTTAAACACTTCACAAATGTCCAGAACACCATTATTTGTAGCTATAACACATGATGATCATGCTTTTGCACGGCTTTCAATAGAATTAAGTCATGCTCAGAAAAAGGGGTTAAATGCATGTGCGTAAAGTGTTGTCCCAGATTAGCCTGTGCAGTCCGCACAAGCTAATCAGGGATGACACTTTCCGCTTAAACTGAATTTTTGTCAAGAAGAGTCTTTCTTTAAACGAAAAATACAATAAAAGCGGAAAGTGTCCTCCCTTATGAGCCTGTGTGGACTGAACAGGCTAATCTGGGCCGACACTTTACACACATACATTAACTTTTCACAGAGCAAGGCTCAATTTGTTTCATGCCGAAACTCTCGTCTTGTTTTATGTGTAGATATAGAAGTTTGAGTTATACCAAATGTCTTCAAATTTTCATTGCGTGCGTGCGTGTGTGTGTGTCATTGTTTCATAAATGTATGTCATAAAATCAAATACTTTCTTGTGCTTACTAAATGTTTTTCATAATATGACTTTCCATTATCAGCAAAGGTAGGCCTGCAGTACCTGTATGTGATGTTTTAAACTTACTAATACTAGTGCACGATTCATACTATCATGGGGCAGTTGTTGCTTCTAAACACTTTTTTTCCGAATTTTGTTATATATAAGAGTTGAGGACTGACTGTACACAGCAAATAGTATAATCATTTGAATATAAGGGGCCAGTGAGGGTTCTGAACATATCCTGAATGGCTGTGTCAACGGTTGTTAAATATGCACTACTATGTTTCCACGTGTACTAAACAAAATTAAAAGCAACAAAAGTGAAAACATGTTTATGTTTTCATGCTTCTGTAATAATAAATTTGTTTTGTTGAAATATCCGTTTAAACCTTTTTTATGCATATATTTTTCTGGTATGTTTTGTTACATTTGTTATTGCACTGTTACGAGTTTATTTTGTACAAGGACATGTCATGGAGTCTATTCCTTTAAAACCATAGCATTATATACGTTGTTACCAGCGGGGTGCATTTGTCTGTTACTGCTTCTAATTATGTTCTGGGGCCATATTTAAAAAATGTCTCAAGATTAATTTAACATATTTTCAATAAAATTATTTTCTTCATGTTATATTTTTTTAAACTACTTATGAATCCTAAAAATTTGTAAGACTATCATATGGTTGTTTCAATCAGTTGCATTTAACATAATTGTATTTTAACATTGAATAATATCTGTAGAAACATTGATGGTTTTAATGTTGTTGTTTTTTTTTGTTTTTTTTTTGCATAATATGACCCCTGATCATGAGATTGTCAGCATTTTTAAGGTCCATTTAATTGGTATCATTTAATTATTTCTATCATCTTGTTTGGTAATTAGTTTATGTACGTCAGTGTGCAATTTAATGTATTTATTCCATGTATTTTGGTAATAATATCATTATATTTTTGTTCACTGTTCTGCTATCAATGTTTTGTAAAATGTTTATCAAACGTATCTTTCATATTATCATCAAATGTGCGTTTTGTTTGTTTCATCAAAAGTAAGCTCAATAGTTGTTGTATAAACAGTTCTGATAGTACATGTACAATGTACACTGGTCATGGCAGACTAGCAAGGGGCTGCTTTTTTGGCCAATAAACAACGATGATGATAAAATTATTGTTAGTTTAATGTGAATTGAAACTACATTTTCTGAATTTTGTTGGGTAATTTTACAACTATAATTTCATTATTTGTTTTACAAAAATCAACCAGTATCATGATAATGTGGTTGTTAACCTATATGTGATGTACATTCCACTAATACATTGTCTTATAAAATAAAATGCAAAGTTGAATTTGATTTCATTTAGAAATAATTGATATTCTTTATAATTTTTAGAATGCATAAATATTAAATTTTGGTATAAAGTGATGACAGTCATCTTTTAACTTTACTTCTGTCATGTGAAACATAAACTAATGTCCCCATTCAGCTATCTTTTTATAATTGCATTAATTGCATGCTTTATAAGTATTGTTTAGTTCCGTTTTTTTTTTTTATTAAAAATTCCTAATCAATTAAATCAAACAGGATTTAAAAAAAAATCACACTTTACAATTCAGCGCATATTTGATACAACTTTTCAATAGCCATTACAATTATTTTGTTGTGAAATCATGAGCATGTCAGACTGAATGGAGTCCTGTTCTGAGAAAACTGGGGATAATGCTTGTGCATAAATTGTCATCCCAGATTAGCCTGTGCTAATTAGGGACAACAATTTCCGCTTTTATGGAATTTTTCGTTTAAATGATGTCTCTTCTTAGCGAAAATCCAGTTAAGGCGGAAAGTGCATTGCCACAGTCGTCCCTGATAAGCCTGTGCGGACTGCACAGGCTAATCTGGGACGACACTTTATGCACATGCATTATGCCCAGTTTTCTCAGAACGCGACACAATGAAAGCATGAAAAGCTGTTTGTAAGCATCTTCATTTTCATGTTAATTAATCGTCATATTATTGTGATGAGGCAAACGAATTGAACACATTCATGTTAACATTTTCGTTATGCATTCATCATAATGATTTAATAAAAATCTTTATAAAAATGTTTGTGTGTGTTAGTGTTGTTTTATTATTTCACTTTCATCAGTCTCAAATAACTTCTTATTTCTGACCTTTTAATTAAACAATGATCAACCCACAGGATAATTTGTGTTAATTTGTTTAAAAATGATCTCAAAATCATAAGTTTGATGTGATAACTTGTCTTCATGCAAAGTCCAAAATGTGTAAGAACAGTTGATGACATAAAGTGTGTTTTTCCATTATCACCTTAGTGATTCAATGATGGAATGTCTATACATTGTGATCCATGTCAATTTACAACTAACCCCATGCACTAAAACTTGCATAGAGAATTATGGACAATCAACAGAAAGTCATTCAGGTAGTTACATGTATGTTTTCAAATTAAAGCCCCATTAACACTCAAAATCAATGAATATTTTGTAAAATATTTTGTAAAATAAAGTTTAAACCTTTAAAAATCATTGTTCCTTATAACAATAGCCAAAATTTCAACATATTTTATGAAATATTCGTTGATTTTCAGTGTTAATTGGGCTTTAATAGATATTCATGTGTGAGGCCTTTAAAGAACATCTAGCAGGTGCTCATAGAAATGTCAGTGCTATTATTATGCAATATGTTGGTCATTACCTGTATTTTCCTCTGTCGTTTGTGCAATACTCATATATGTGTGTCCTTATTTCTGTTTGCAGCATGCTTGCAGATACTTTTAACCATCAAAGATGAAACTCCACTTAATATTGGGCACATATTTACCAGATTTTCTTTCTTGCAGTGAACCAATAAGAAAGAAGTTGAATTTCTTTAAATACCAATTACAGTTTTGTGAGCAATGTGTGCAAACAATGACTTTTTTATAAACTGGTCAAATGATAAGTGTTTCCCAGACTTTCTTCTAATAGTGTATTACTGTTACATGTAATGACATTGGCCTGCAGGAGACTTATTCATATTCATGAAAGCAAATTTTTGGCAACCAGTTTCCCCAAGGCATATAATATAACTGAAAATAAACTGTGGGTTTCTCAGGTGATCTTGAGCTTTGCTGCTTGTGTGGTGTTACTCACTCTTGTTCGTTTTCTGCTTTTTTTTTCAGAACTAGTGTTTGAGATGCAAATTAAGTAAGTGAAGTGCTTGACTGTAAACTATTGATGTATGTAACAATATGGGACCTAAAACCCCTTGCCACAGCTTTACGTTTTATTTCAATTCTCAGTACATATATGCTTTTTGGCACAAATTTGTGACACCATGAATTTCATGTTCAGTTTTCATATCAAATGTAAAGCATAACGATATGTAATTCTGTATTCACTGACTTTACTTGTCACATGGAAACAGTTCATAAAAATTTTGCAATCTTTGTATTGATGTGCATACATTTTACATTTTACTAATTCAATGTAAAATATTGTTTGCCCAACTGAGTTTGGCTCTTGATATGAGACATTTGATTAACACTTTTGAAATATCCATATCATGATACAGATGATGAAAAATAAAATGATAAAGATAACAATAAAGCTTTGAAGGGTTTCTGGGTCTGGCTCTTGTTGTGGTAGTTATGAATATCTTTGTTAGAAACATGCACCATTGAACATTGTGGTATTGCATGGAATGAATAGTGAATACTTTCTTTGTGTTGAATAAAGATATATATAAGATCTGACACGACTTGTGATTTCATACCATATTTTATTCAATAAGTTCAGGAATTGTGTTAGCAAGCGAGCCTTTGGCGATTTTAATGGTATGAAAGGACAAGAAGTGTCAAATCTTTTTTATCTCATGCTTAAAAATAAGCAAAGAAAATTAATATTTATGTAAACATAATGCTTAAGTCATACTATGTTTACATTGCCTGACATCACTTGAAATTGTAATGTCTGTTCTGCAAAATAACATAACGCGATTGGTGATCAAACAAAAATAGCTAATGAAATGCTCAAACAGCTGTATTTATCATGTTTAAGGTAATATTTGTTATGGTTGTATTGCAAAGAAAACAGGAGATTAGCGTGTGATAAAAGGTTATTTTGAACATGAAAAATTACTGTTATTACTATTACTAAAATTATTAGTCATTCAATATAAAGAAAAACTGACTCACAAGTATTGCTACGTTCTAACGCGGCTGTAAACTGACTATTTGTCAGAACTTTCAAAATAACTTGTCGTCATAACTTTTTATCATTTTTATCATAACTTTGTATAACTTTTTATCACTTTCTTCAACACTTTTTTGAATATACTTATTTTCATCACATCATTTCAAAGGGACTGTAAACAACGAATGATGAAAAAAGAAAAGTTCTAAAATACCGTATTTTTTTACAATTATTAGTTTATATTGATTAAAATATCACGACTGGTATATTACATTACTTGAAAAAAGTTCATATTTTCAGTATATTCGGTAATAAAATTTTGCAATGTGAAATCGAAAGTACATCGCGAAAATAGATGACATAACGATATACACATTATAAATAACGCAAGAAGATTGATCATTTTAAATATAAAATAAATACAATTCACTACGCATGCACAATTTGCATTCCTTGGTTTACCACGTGACGATGATGATCAATCTACTTGCGTTATTTATAGTTACCTGGTATGCATACCCAGTAAAAATAAATAAATACAAAAATAAAGTAAAAATAAAAAAACACACTTTTTTCAAGTAATGTTTTATACCAGTCGTGATATTTTAATCAATATAAACTAATAACTGTAAAAAATACTGTATTTTAGAATTTTTCTTTTTCGTCATTTGTGGTTAACAGNATGGCTATAGTAAAACCTTGTGAACACTCTACGAGTCACATTTATTGTCCAATCTTCATGAAACTGGGTCAGAATATTTGTCCCAATAATATCTCAGCTGAGTTCGAAAATGGGTCCGGTCCGTTGAAAAACATGGCCACCAGGGGGCGGGGCAGTCTTCCTTACATGGCTATATAGTGAAACCTAATGTTAACACTCACTTAGAGTACTTTTATTATTTTTAACTCCACCTCCTCAGAATAGTTTAGTTCCTTCGGGTCTCAGGTGAGCGCCTTAGGGCCCGTGGCCCTCTTGTTTGACATTCTATTTAAAAAGCAACAATTTTAAAGAAAACACTTAATATTGTGAAAAACATTAAATGACATCATGAAAATCAACAGGATGATGTCATTAGACTGTGAATGTTTGCTTTATCCCTCAGTGGGTATATAAAATAAGTTTACCCCATTTGGATTTATTTTGTCATAAAATGCCCGATGGTGGGATAAAGAAGATTATTTGTAAAATGTTCTTTGCTTGGGTGGGGTGTCTTGAAGAATCATTTGCTTATGTTTTTTAATTTGAACCAGAAAATCTTGCTTATACCTGCAAGTTATTGCATCCTTAACCCTTTGAGCGCTTGAACCGGATTTTGAAGGCCTTTGCAAACAGTTTGGATCCAGATGAGACGCCACAGAACGTGGCGTCTCATCAGGATCCAAACTGTTTGCTATTCTGATAGTATTCTTTAAAAAAAAACAAAGAAAATGCTAATTTTAGAAATTTAGCAGACAACATTTTAGCAGACGACAAATTTCCCAGCATGCAAAGGGTTAAACCATGTATTGCATATTAATGACATTACAAATTAAAACTTTATATTGAATTGTATATGATATTAACATGCTTGAAAATATTTTATTCCTGCAAGTGATTTAAATTGTATTCAAACTAATGTACAAGCAGGTATATGAATTTGGTTTGTTGACAAGTTATAGTGAGTTGAAAAAATATAATATTACACTCACAGCATTTATGCTTCTTGATCTTAATCCATTTTGATTGACAATGGACAAATTGTTGATTTTACTTATGTTATCATATTAAGTATATAGTCAATTACTTAGCCCTGCAAATAAATACTAACTTATGAGAAAAACTAGTTTTATAATTTAAAGTCAAAAGTAGTTATGTGATCATAAACATCTTGTCATTTATATTTTAAAAATTGTACAGTGACACTTTGCACCACAGTAGTGAATATATCTTTCATCTTTGTTTTATCTCAAAAGTGTTATTGCTGTGTTTTATGTAATAAATAATATTTGTACAATTTTGTTTAAATAACCCACGGCTGGAAGATTAGATTGGAAGTGCATGTTGAAACACAAATGTTGAGCACAAGTGATTCGATACCACTCACCTTAACTTCCCGCTTTTGGTTATTTGACAACATATTTTTATTTGACTTAACAAGTTTAATTTCATTGTAACACAGCTTTATATTGACTATTCATTCTAATATTTCACTTAAATAGTCATATCTCATGAAGCTTGGCCCATAATTGTCAGATTTCTCATTTTCATTAAACTCGTACTGTTGCATGCATATTTATGTTCATATTTTGTATTTATATATTTTGCGATATTAATATTTATTTTTCTAGATTTGAGTAAGGCCTGAAAAATGCTGCATTTGTTTACAGAGCGTTTCGGCGTGAGACATTCATTTATAAAACAGTCAATTTTCACATTGGGGTAAATGTATCAACTGTTTATTGTAAGTGCGTGCTTAGAATGTGTAAGCTCCACCCATAATTATTGCAGAATAAGCTATGATGAATTTCCTTCTGTTCTTATATGTAAGCCTGTGCTTGTCATGTAAGATAAGTACATTAAGAGTACCCAATATGTGTTACTGTTCACATTTTATGCCATATTTGCAGACGAAGATTTCAACGTGGCCAAACATTGATGGAAGAATCAGGCACTGATACAGACTCAACTTTATCCTCGTCATGCTGATTGTGATGGACAAGTCGCTTTAATAACTTAGTTGTATTCTACAATACAGTTGAGCCTCGCTATGGGAAAACCGGGCTTCATGTGCGTAAAGTGTAGTCCCAGATTAGCCTGTACAGTCTGCACAGGCAAATCAGGGGCGACACTTTCTGCCTTAACTGGATTTCCGCGAAGAAGAGACTTCCTTTAAAAAAAAACCATTAAAGCATAAAGTGTTGTCCATGATTAGCCTGTGCATAATGCACAGGCTTATCTGTGACAACACTTTACACACATGCATTAAGCCCTGTTTTCCCAGAGCGTGGCTAAATTACAGTGAGGTTTCATAATACAATTGTACTGAGGACCTTGATTTATGTATTTGGCTTCACAGCCCATAGCTGTTATAATAATTTGTGACAACCACATCATTTTTTATAATAAACGACTTGGAAATGATAGAAAAATAACCTTTCTGAAGAAAAAACCCCATTTCACTTCCAATTTGTATTTTTTAATATTAAGTGAAAAACAAATTAGGATATTAGTTTCTAACCATTTCTTGAATATTTGTGATTAAACATAATGAGTTCACTTATTATTATCATAGCTGCGGTCTTGGTATTGCTGTGTTCAATCAAA
This sequence comes from Dreissena rostriformis, assembly GCA_007657795.1. NCBI lineage: Eukaryota > Metazoa > Mollusca > Bivalvia > Myida > Dreissenidae > Dreissena > Dreissena rostriformis. The sequence continues at coordinate 1,725 of VMBQ01000703.1, read as the reverse complement.
CCTCTTCTGTTCTGTGATGTGAGGCTAAGCTTTGACAAAATTTTCAGCAAAAAACAGTGAAAGGGATTTATTTAACGTTTGTTAAATCATTTTTAGCTTCACTTTTCAAAGAAAAGGCAAGCTATTTTACTTGCCCCAGTGTCGGCGGCTAGTTTTTTGGGAGGCTAGTTTCTAATGGATGGTTTGAGACTTTATCTCAAACTTATAATACACATTCACCATATTAGAAAGACCTCATAGGCCAAGATTGTTAACTCTAGTTTGAAAATTACTGGTTATTTTTCACTTTGAAATTTGCAATTTTACTATATAATATGTAGGTTAAGCTATTTTGTAAGCTCAAAGGTCAAGGTCACATTTGGAGGTCAAATGTCAATTTATGCATGACATAACTTGCCCAGACTGTAATTCACGCAAATTTAAAATAACTATAATGTTCTTAGCTCAAAGGTCAACGTCACACTTTAAAGATAAATGCTCAAATATTGCTATCATGATACTGCTTTTGCACAATGTAACTTTATCATTCATTGGACATTGCAAACATTTAGACATTTTAATTTAAAAATAATTTGCCACAAATGTTCACCATTTGGTTGTGACATGTTTAGATGCAAGGCCCTAGCTCAGGGTCATACAAATGTCCAGCTAAAATTGTATGCATAATACAGGTTGTGCAAACCATAATATAAATGAGCTCAGAACTTATACCGTGGATCCCTTTATAACGCGGTCTTATGGCTTGGACCCCGTCATCGGCGTTTTATTGGAGTTACAGCGTATTATGCCTATACTGTTAATACCATTCTGTAAATATTGAAATACATGTACCCTTGTTAAGGTTTGTGTGCATTTCTGTAATGTTTGTAAGAGCTATATTATATTTCAGCTTTTGAACATTCCCACTTGCAAGCTGGTGTCAATATTCTTTTAATTCTATATGAAATAGTTGGACATATTCAGTTATTGCAAACACACCTTATTGTTCCCACTTTACCATGTCCTGCACATGTCTTTCATGTTGTGTCCCCTACTGGTGAAACTAAAGGGGACTATAGGTTTTTTAGGTTTATCCCCAGTCCGTCCATGTGTCTGTCTGTCTGTCCAAATCAGGATCCTATGATAATAAAATAGAACTTCAGCTTGGTTAATATGAAATTTTGTATGTTGACGGAGGACCATATGGGGAATACATGTATGCACTGTTTTTCGTCAAACAAAAATTGTGGTTTCTTTGGTTACTGATGATATGGTCACAGAAACAATCAAAGAGACTTGTTCACAGATTGTAGAATGACAATTTTCCAACGTTTTGTCACAGATTCAGAAAATGAAAGACCACTTTACCAGTTGACTTATGACTCGTACTGAAAATACAGCTTCTTTCATGAATAATCGTCTGTTGAAATTGATAAAATTATAAAGCGTTAAAAACATGAAATGAATGAATAATTTTGAATGATTCGGGTGCTTCCGTCATATTTTGTAACAACATGTGGAACACATATATGTCGCGCTATGAGAAAACTGGACAAAATGCATGTGTGTAAAGTGTTGTCCCAGATTAGCCTGTGCAGTTCGCACAGGCTAATCAGGGACGACACTTTCCGTTTTTATGACATTTTTCGTTTAAATGAAGTCTTCTTAGCAAAAATCCAATTTAGGCGGAAAGTGTCGTGCCTGATTAGCCTGTGCAGTCCGCACAGGCTAATCTGGGATGACACT